>CABHPP010127730.1:0-28698 GCA_902168425.1 Peromyscus attwateri
CCACCATCGCCCGGCAATGTCCTAATTTTTAATATTATTCTCCCATTTCCTCCCTTCTCATTTTCTGAAATAAAGCTTTTGTGTGACTCCATCTGGTGTTCCTTAAACAGAAGTTGACTTTTATGACTATATACTCACTCTTTCCTTTGACAGGTTTTCTTTCAAGCAAATAGAAATGTCTTTAAGGTCCTATTCAACATGGTTGCCAATAAACCACCCTGTACCTATTTCAGTTTTATTTTTCAGTCCAACTGGGAAGTCTTTCAGTCTTGTTCCTATAGGCAGTGCCACTTTCTATGTCTTCATGTGTCTGTTCTTTTCAACTAATAGAGAAAAAAAAAAGCCAAGTCAAGTGTAAAAGGCCAAGATCCTTGCCTTTCTGACTTAGAAATGACTACTGTAGCTTATCTAACCCATTATGCGAATGACTGCATTCTCACAATAATTACGTCAGCCATATCCTGGAAATCAGAGCAGATAGAGGTCACCACCACTGTGCACTGGTGCACTGCAGAGCATGGCCTCCGCAGCTGAGAAACCCGGAACTCTACACAAGTAAAGCAGCTCTCTCACTCCTACTTTCTACACCTTTTGTCTATCTCCAATAAAAAGGTTAAATGAATATGCTTCATTTCTTTGACTCTCACTGAAATGAATATATTAGTTATTAATAAACTTTGAAGAAAAAAACATTAAAAATGTCAAGAGATGATAAACCATCACAGGGCTTTTTTTTTATTATTTATTGTTTTCTTTAGTTTTTAGAAGTTGACATGTTCATGGCTTCTGACTCTTTCAATTTCACTATAGGCAATGATGGTCCAAAATTTCCTTGTGATCCCCAATTACCATCCCTTTTCACCCACCCACAGGAAAGTTCTTTTTTTTTTCCCTCCACAAGTTCATAATCTCTTTTGATATTTTTAGAAAACAAATCATGTGTGAAGCAAGACCATTTTTCGAGTTCCTAGCACAATAGATGATCAGTCAAAATATTTGTACAAGACATGCTGTGCTTCATGGGTGGCTACTGATAATTAGATTAAGGCCAGTAAGCAAGGTTTCCCTCCAGGGCACAGATGGACTCAGACATTTTGATAGGGACAATCGAGCTGGAAGAACGATGGAATTTGGTGCAGTTAGGCTGAGCAAAGCATTTGAAATGAAATCAACATAACACTGTTACTGTCCTTTACTATCAGGAGTAGAGATTGGGATTTACCTTGCCACACATGACTCAAAAGCATCTCACCAGGGCAACATGTATGGCCTCTCCTAATCCTGTCTCACAGTAAAGGTTAGAATGCTTGAACAATTATAAAGTTCAAGATTGCAATGCATGATGTGATGTATAAGTAGATACAAAAGGGAGAGGGGTTGTAACTAGCTGCAGCCAGCATTTCTCTTCCTCGGTTGTGCTTTTTTATTTTGAGAAAATATAAGGCAGTTACTTTTTCATGAGCCACTATCATACAATCCTTGCATAGCTAGTGTGTCTCCAACACACAGAAGGTGGCATGTCTCTTACGGAGTTTAGTATGTGGCCTTCAATAATAAATAATACCTTGCTTTATGATGCCTCCTTTTGTCATGAATATTATTTAATCGTGCCATGCTACTGTGTTGAGTTCATCGATGCTGCCTTCAAAGGGAGAAACAAGAGCAGTAAGAGTTTATCTTGGTCTGCCTTAGACACTGTAAGATCTTCTGCAGTGAGGATCTCAAAGAATACAGATATTTGAGTAGATGACAGGGAACCATTTTTGAACTATTTTTCATTATACACAAGAAAACAAACCCTAAATAAGAAAATAAGTCCTAAAAAGTCAAAGTTTGAAAATAAGTTTCAAAAAGGCATTTTTTTTTCTACTAAAATTCCCATTTATTCCTGGGTTTGTCAAGGACTCCTTGGTTTCCATAATATTCCAAATGTAAAGACACATATTTCTTATTTTCAACCATTTTACTATATCAATAATTGACATATTAAATACAAACACTACTAAACACATCAACATTCATTATGACATTATACATGTACTTTATTGTTCTGATTTGACAGATTAGAAAATTAGGCTCAAGTCGAATCACTTGCTCAAAAATCATATAGCTAGTGAGTTGTAGACACAGAATTTAGACCATAGCAAGTTTGACTCCTGGTATTAATCATGCTTTAAAAGAAACCGTATGGTTAGGTGCTAGATACATCACTATTATATTATTTTTATGTATATTATCTATTTACACTTTCAACCTTTGGGGTGTGTGTGTGTGTGTGTGTGTGTGTGTGTGTGTGTGTGTGTCCATGCCACAGCATGCCTATGAAGGTCAGAGGACAACTTTCTAAATTCTATCTCCTTTCACCAAATGAGTCCCAGGGGTGGCTTGGCAGCAAGAACTCTTACCTAGTGAACCATCTTGTCAGTCCACATCAAGTTATGATAAAGTATGCAATATATATGTATGTACAGGTTTCTCTTATTGTTCTGACAGTTCAGAATTGCTAACTACATGATGTCATAGTAGAAATAAGACTGGACTGGAATGATAGTTCAGTGGAAAAGGGTGATTGCTACCAAGGCTGATGACCTGAATTCAATCCCTGGAATCCACATGGTGGAAGGAGAGAACCAGCTCCCACGAGTTATCCTCTGACCTCTATTCATGTGTTAAGGCATCTCACATCATCTACCTTCTCCCCCTACATGAATAAATAAATAAATGTAAAATAAAAAAATAATTACATAACACATTTTTTTCATTGTTCTGATAGATTTTAAATTTTTGTGGAGTATTGGACACTACTGTCAGCTGGTAACCATAGAAACACAACCGGAAATACAAAGTGTTCAGGTCAGGACAGTGCCTATGTCATAGCAAGTGCTCAAGATCACTGTTAAAAAGCCAGTTGAAAAGCATCAGATGGGGAGTAAGAAAATAGCTTTCACTCAAATTTACAGGAGAAGAAATGAAATAATATTCTTTCTCAAAACATAAATTAAAGCACATTAAAATATTGTAACAAGAAAAATGTTGGGTCTGCAACTTAGTCTAATAAAATTACATAAATTATGCTTATGCACAGACTTTTGTACAAATAGATTCACATTTCTCTCAAAGTGTGATATCTGATAGTGGCAATGATGGTGTTTTAATGGCAAGTCCTATTAGTAGGGGAAAGCAAGATGCTTACACATCTGTAACCCAGGAGCTCTGAATCCTGAGTAAAGAGCATGCATCACAAGCTTCAGTGTCAAAAGCATGTCAACGCCGTTGGCACATACCAGGAAATTAAATGACTAACTTCTCACCTGTGAATTTAAACCACTTTTCTGAAATGATTTGAAAGGGGGAATTTTCTTATGCTAGCCATTCTCCATAGCAAGCACCCAGTAGCCAGTCTTCCTTTATCCATGGAGGATCTGTTCCAAGACATAGAGAGGGTGCTGGAAACTGTGGGTGGTACCTGGCCCCCTGTATCCTCATTGCCTGGTGGGCAAGGTGCTCATGCTGCACTAAACAATGGTAACTCTTGGGCTGGATGAAGGGGGACAACTTAAAACATTTAACTTCTTATTTGGGGAACTTTCTATTTACTATCTTTAGGCCATTCTTAGGTATGGATGGCTGAAACCCTGGAGTAGAAGAAATGAAACCAAGGATGCGGGAGACCACACTGTCTTACTTGTTTGCCATTGTTTCAGTCTCAGCAGGTGCTCCATTCTGTTTCAGGATTGTCGCATGTTCCTGATCGCAATCCTAGACACTTCAGCCTTTGTTTCTCAAGTATGATGTCTTATTTAATCAACTTTTCCTTTTTTTAAAAAAAAAAAAAAAACTTTTAACAACAGGTACATGCTATATAAGGAAGTTTTGAACCCAGGAAATATAATCTGGGTAGGAACCAATATCACATCTTACTCATTTTAACAGACACGGCTTTTGTACCGTTTTAATAACTTGTGATAAGTCACGTGCCTGGGATTTTCTTACACAGATGTGTCTGATGCCTGTGAACTCATCATATTTTTATGTATTAATAAATATTTAGGGCAATTGGCATAATGTTGGTAACCACAGGACAGGAATTGACTGAGGGATCCCAGCCTCTGATTTCCTGAGGTTGCCCAACACCCCATAGTGTCATTCTGAGGACTGGTGTAGGCACCGGGTGAATATAGTAGTCCTTCTAGAGACATTTAAGGACCGACTTGTTCTTTATCTTGTGAATTAGTATCATACTAAATGCTAAGTGCTCTGATGTTATTTGTATAGTAACACTTAACATGGATTCCCCCCTCCCCAAATTATCTTTTCATGCCTTTTTTTTTCTTTTTTTTTTTGCATACTTTCTTGTTCTGGGTAGGTCTTCTAGAATGTTGAGCAGACATGGTAGATGAGGATGTCATTGCCTTTTGCAGATGTTACAGGAACACTAAAATGTTAGTTCTGGGTTTATCATATGTGGCCTTTAATATGTTGAAGTATATCCTTGCTGTATATAACACGTTCAATTTTCTCAAGTGCCTTTTCTGTATCTCTTGGGATGACAGTGCATTTTTGTCTGTAATATGCCAACACAGTATGCCATTTTTGTTGACTTGTATATCTTGAAACATTTGAATCCCTTGATGGCTCTTGACCACACTGAATCCATTTTTCTGTCCTGCTATATTGGTTAGCTAGAATTTTGTTGAAGATTTTTGCAGCTGTGTTGACTGTGAATATCTCCTCTGTCTTCACATATGACTATATGTGCATCGCTCTTTCCAGCTTTTGTATGAAAGTAAAATTGATCCTGTAGAGGTAGATTGGCAATAATCCTTTCTGTTCAATGTTTTTGTAATTATTACTTTAAAACTATATATATTTTATTTTATGCATATGAGTGTTTGCCTGCATATATACATGTGCACCACATGCATGACTTGTGCCTGTGGAAGTGAGAAGAGCACATCAGTTCCCCTGGAATCTGAGTTACGGGTGGTTGTGAGCCACCCTCTGGAATATGAGTTACGGATGTTTGTGAGCCACCATGTGAGTGCTGGAAATGGAACCTGGCTCCTCTGCAACAGCAGCAAGAGCTCTTCACGACTGAGCCACTTCTCTAATCTGCTGTAATTATTTGTAAATAGTTGATATCAGTTCTTCTTGAGAAGTTTGACAGAGTTTGGGGATGAAGATATCAAATGTTGTGGCTTTCTCTGACAGGAGGCCATCCATCCCTAATTTAGCTTGACTAATCATTATTGGTCTGATTGTGCCTTCTTCTCAGGAACTTTATTAAGCTGTATATGACAAATGCCAGATGATCTCACTCACATTTGGAATCTAACGTAGCTGATCTTGTAGATGTAGAGGATGGAATGGTGTTTCTAGGGAAGGAGAAAGAGGCTACGAAACAACCATTAGAAAGAATGAGTTCAGGAGGTATAGTGTACAATCAATGACAACACCTTTTATTCTTGGAAAATGCAGAATGAATGTTAGATGTTTCTACTACAAAAAACAACTACTGAGGGAATATATTGGGTAACTAGTCAGATTTAACCATTTTTTCCAATGTACACATACTTTAAAAACACCATATTTACATGATAAACATGATTTTTGTCTGCCAATCAAAAATATAAAGAAATGTAATTTATAGAAAAGGTAAAATTTTCTTTCAAGGCTGAGTCTATAAACACATGACCCATGGAACTACTTAGATGTAATGGGTGGCTGGGGAGAGGGCTCAGTTGGTAACGTGCCTGCTGTGAAAGCAGAGACATCTGAGTTCAGATCCTCTGCACCAATGTAACAAGCTGGGTCTGAGAGCTAACACCTGTAGCTCTGGTGTTTTGGGGAGCAGAGACAGGAGGATCTCTGGACCTGGCTGGTCATCCTATCTATCTAATCAGTGAACTCTGGTTTCAGTGAGAGAACTTGTCTCAAACAATGTGTAGAGGTTGGAGAGATGGCTGAAAAGTTATGAGCACTTGACGTGTGTTGTGTATACCAAGCTCTGCACCACCTTTCCTAAATTCTGTAGTTATTCTATATTCCTAACTAAAATATTTCATCTTTTTTTATAGCATAAGGTATAATGTCCTAAATAATATTGAAATAAAATTTGTACTTACGCCTTCTTTATCACATTTACCATTTCCCTTAAAGGAGCTTCAACTCCTTGGTTCCTTGACTTATTCTTCTCATAGCTTTCTGTGTTTACACCTTCAGTAACTGTTTCCCAGATCCTGGTACATCCGTTCTGCCTGCTCTGAATGCACTGGACTCATCAACACAGCTTACCTGTTCATGAACCACGAGCTTCCCTACTGAAGAGTGGCTGTCTGATTATATAAGCATTGCCTATAAGAACAAGAGCCCGTGATTGACATGTTCAGTTCCAGCTTTCCAACTTGATGCTGTGTGATTCTGGTTAGTCAATCACACTTCCTCTGGCCTCCAACTTATAAAGTTTGGGTAAACGTTTAGTATGTCTTTTTAAGAGCCTTTTCCAATGTGAGATTCTGGGTTGTGGGAAAAATCACAAAATACCTAAATTCATTTTTCTTTTAAGAAAATAAAAAAGAACATCATAGTGATTATCATTTTGTGTGGCAAACACTGAAAAGAGATTTAAACCCTAGTGTTGCCTGAGATTTGGTGAAAAAAAATCCCTCTTATCTATTAAATGAAGAAATGTAAACTGCATTGGCTTTTGTGGGGATTTACATGAGCTTATATAATTTCAGAAGTTTCATTATTGGGAATATAATAGAAATACAAAGCACCAGTATTAAAAGAAAGTGTGAACCTGTCAATTGCTGCACGTTAAATTTAAAACTGATTGCTCAAGCCACGGAGATGGCACAGTGAGTAAAAGGACTTTCACACTTGCACTGTGGCACGTGGACACCCTCTCTTACACACGCACACAACAAACAAACAAACAAATAAACTTGCTGTTGTAGGAAAAAAAAAGAAACAATTGAAACCTAATGGGGGAAGAATGTGCCCACCAACAGGCCAAATACATTCATGATACATTCAAACCATTATGAACGAGTCAATGAGAGAGATCTCGAGTGATTTGTGAAAGCTTTCATGAAGTTTCCTTGATGAGAAAAGTGCGATCATCTACAACACTCATCAGCTTTCACGGAGCTATTCAGCAGAGGTCTAGGAATTCAATTGTTGGGTAACACCTAGGGCACACTCACAACTTGTGCTTTCTATTATTCTATATTCCATTTCTATATTAAAGCATCATTCAACCAGCTTGCTTAGGAAAAAGCCAGTGCAGTAGTTAACGTGAACAGTCAGTGTAATAATTAAAGACTTCGTTCAGAGCCAAGGTTTCTCTCCCCAACTATTGGGCCGGTGATGGAAGGAGGACCACCTGTTTCCTCTTCCTCATATGACGACTAGCTTCTGACTCCTCCAGCATCAAAGTGGTGATGAAAGAGAGTACAGATAGGAAAAGGACCAGAAAAGATTTTGGATGACCAATTTATCTAGATCTGGTACTTTAAAGTTGTGGCAGTGGTTGGAAGTGTACTTGCTTCTAACAGACGGTTTGTGGATTCTGAGATAATTTTGCAGTACTTGATGTGTTTATGTGAAGTTTACTGTTTGTGGGCTGATGCAACTCTCTTGGCCTGACAGTTTCCAAATTCTTCCTCATTCTTTGAGCATCTGTTGGACCACCTTAGCATCTTTCTAGAGAGGCTTTCCCACCATTCTGGATAGGATAAACAATGCCACTCTTGGCAGGCTGTAGAACAGCTCCAATAGAAAATTACATTTATTTATTTGTGTAGCTAGAGTTTTCCTGCCTGGCCCACAGTCAGGACAAATCTCTGTCACCTGCCAGTCCCACAGCGGCTCAGACCCAATCAAGTAAACACAGAGACTTATATTGTTTAAACTGTTTGGTCTAATAGCTCAGGCTTCTAGCTATCTAGTTCTTACATGTTAAATTAATCCATTTCTATAAATCTATACCTTGCCACGTGGCTCGTGGCTTACCGGCATCTTCACATGCTGCTTGTCATGGCGGCAGCTGGCAGTGTCTCTCTCCGCCTTCCTGTTCTCTCAGTTCTCCTCTCTGTTAGTCCCGCCTATACTTCCTGCCTGGCCACTGGCCAATCAGTGTTTTATTTATTGACCAATCAGAGCAATTTGACATACAGACCATCCCACAGCAATTTGTTTGTATATTTATTCACTTATTGTGTGTACATATGTGTCTATGTATGGGGCACATGTGTACTACTGCACTGTGCCCTTGTGGAGGTCAGAGAAAAACTTGAGGGAGCTGATTCTCTTCTTCCACCATGTGGGTCCTAGGGAATCCAACTCAGGTCCTTGGGCTTGGTGGTAAGTGTTCTTATCATTTATGATACATAGATTGTCCTTAGAAATGTCCTTAGAAACCTTGGCCTCATGTTGACCAGTTTTTTTTTTCAACAAAAGCCCTCTGTTCTACTGTCTCCTTCAGCAATTTACCCACCTTTTGGACTCTCATCATTTTGACAAGTGTAGTGGCTTTTTCAGAAGTCTCAGTTACTGTTCTGGGGTGAGCAGTAAGCCTCCCGGCCACTCTTCAGTGGAGTGATAGTTGGCATACTTGATTGATAGCTCTCTGCAGGAAAAGTCTCTCTTCAGTAATTAATTCCAGCCTTTTCAACCTCTACCCTTTTAAATATTGAAGGTATTCTGAAATTTGGTTTGAAGTCTCTGTTTTGTATGTTATGTCTGGGTGATCAAATAGCTGTGCCTCAGGTGAAATGGAGATAGAGTTATAGACTTATAATCTTTTGTTGCTGTTACTGAAACAGGATCTCTAATATCCCAGGCTAGCTGAAGATGGCTAAATTTCTGATCCACCTGCTTTAACTTCCAGGGTGCTGCCATTATAGGCACACACCACCACACCTAGTTATATGGTGCTGGGGGTCAAGCGCTCTATCGACTGAGCTGCATCTCCATCCTTACATTCTTTCTGTCCATATTCTTCTTATTGAGTCTCCTTTTTGTAGCCCAGACTGGCCTCAAACTTGCAATTTTCCTTCTTTAGCTTCCCAGCTGCTAAGATTGCAGAGGCACACCACCACATCTGGTTAAAAGAACATGAAACCAAAGGCACTTAAAAAAATGGTGGTATTAAGGATAGAACCCAGGGCCTCACACATGCTGGGCAAATGCTGCAACACTGAGCTAGATCTTAATACTTTGTAATCTTATGTAACAGTTTCCACATATAATCATCTGTATTCAATGATCTTCCCTTTACTGAATTTACTAGAAGTTCCAGATGTCATTCTCAAAGTAAGGGAAGTGGGAGTTATGGGAACACCTTAGAAACCATTTGTCATAATGTGATGAACAATGAAAAAACATCAGATCCATATGGGTATCCATCTATGAGTATAGCTATGGGTCTATGCAAGATTTTACAACTATGGAGAAAACATGGACAAAGACACTGGGGTTTGAAATTGGTCATTTTAGAAGGGGATTATAGAACATGTTAGCATAATAAAGAAGAAATGGGAGAGGAAAGAATGTAGTCACTAAAGAAAAATCATACAGGGGCTGAAGAGATGGATAGGCATCTAAGAATACTTGCTGCTCTTGAGGAAGACCGGAATCGGGCTCCCCTACTCACCTCAAGAAGCTCACAACTGTCTGGGTGTCCAGCTCCAGGAGATCAGCTACCTTCTTCCTACCTCTTTGGGCACCTGCATGGTCATGTCATATTAGCACACGCACATGCACACACACACACACACACACACACACACACACACACACACCATTCACATACACAGTCACACTATACCAAGGCCATGTTTGCTTTAAATATGGTTTGCAGGATCAGGAGGTGGAGTTCAGTAAGGCGATGTCAAGAATACTAAAAGCCAAATGTAGAGTACTATTTTGGAGTTTCCTGGGGTGGGGTGGGGGTGGGGGGACAAGTAAAACTGTCAAACAGTTTCTTTGCAGTTCCGAATCCCAATATGTGGAAGTCAGTAACTGTAGATAAGATTGATGATGATATAACTTTGTCATCTCTATGTACTGCTTATGAAATTGTCCAATGCGTTCAATTTGAAAGCAGGAGAAATTGAGCCAGTGAGTTGAGTTAGAGCAGAAAGGCCTGATGACCTGAATTTATTCTCCAGGTCCCACCTAGTAGACAGAAAGAACTGACTCCCACAAATTGTTCTGTATGCTTCGTACTTGGACTGGAGAGTTGGCTTAGTGGCTAAAATCACTTGTTGCTCTTGCAGAGAACTAGGGTTCAATTCCCAGCACCCACCTGGTGGCTCACAACCGTTTGAAACCCCATTGCCTGGGAATCTGAAACTCTCTTAACATCATGAGCACTAGGCAGGTATGAGGTGCATATACAAATGTGCAAGCAAAACACTCATACACATAAAATAATAAAAGGAATAAATCTAAAAGGTTAATTTTTGACCATATCCAAGCTGTGACACATGCAACCCCCCTTCCACATACATACAAAGAAAGAATTAGATTTTTTTTCTTTCTTTCTGGTTTTTGGTTTTTGAAGACAGTGTTGCTTTGTTGATTTGTATAGCCTTGGCTGTCTTGGAACTCTCTCTGTAGACCATGCTGGCCTTGAACTCACAGAGATCCACATGCCTCTGCCTCCTCCTGAGTGCTGGGGTTAAAGGCCTGTGCCATGCCCCCCCCCCCCCTACCTTTGACCTAGAAATTTTTTTTTTTATGGAAAGAAAAAGGAAAGAGAAGGGGGAAAGCCTTCTAGGTATATTGCACTGGTAGACCCTACAGAAACTGAGCATCTGTGAGATTCCCGCCTTCCCGGAACTCCTCTTTCTGGAGAATCAGAAGCTTTCACATCTTTCCCGTTTTTTCTCTTCCTTCAACCAGACTCTTTATGCCTTCATACATTTAAATGTTTTAATTGAAAGGATTAGCAGTGTGTTCTAATTGACTTATTTAATAGTCTAGGGGGTTTGCATCCCTCAGCAGGGCTGGTGAGATTTTAGGTGCAGTTGGTAATTCTGCTTTGTCAGGGGAGCCGTTAGTGGAGCAGACCTTGTAGGTCAACCATGTGCAGACTTTCCACAGCACAGGTGACCGTCACTCTAAAACTAAATCATTGGCTTCCTTCTCAGCAAACTGACCCGGTTCCTCGGCATGGCCTTTACACCCTCTTTCTATGATAAATTCATGACCATCAGAAGATATTAATTTGACACTCACAGCATCAGGCCCTCCCTTCACAGTCACTACAGGTCTTTTAAACCATAAAACTTTGATCGCACAGGGACTGTAATTGTCTATGGCTGTGGCAAGGACACAGTTATCTACCTGTGTCTGGAGAAAATACCTAGTGTTTTCCCCCCTTTCTCATACATTTTTAATTTAACATGCTTTCTCCTACTAGCAGAATTGGACATTATTCACCACCCCCACTTCTCATTCCTATGAGGACACATCTCCTTTGTCTCTTGTGTGTTTTTAATTGGTCACCTCCAGCAAAACCACACTTCCTTCATCTACCTATCATCAGCTGTGCATACTGTGATGTGTTTATTAGCAATAGGTGTTGATTAATGGATGAGTCTTTTAATTATTATATAATGTATCTGTCCTCAATGACTCCACCCACTCACACTCTATATTCTGCTTAATACTCTCTGTTCTTCACAACTCCAAGACTTTTGAGCCGAAGGAATCTTAGCAATGAGGCATCGGCGTTTCTGAAGTCTATGAGGACTCTTAGACTCAGGGGGGCAGGAGGACTTGTCTTTAAGTTTATATTGTGGCCGAAAACCTAGATCAGAATCAGAGTCACTTGGGAAGGGCTAAAGAACAGACCTCACTTTGACTGGGCATGGCCTTTAGTCCCAGCACTAGGAGGCAGAGGCAGGCAGATCTCAGTGAGTTTGAGTTCTATACAGTAGTGAGTTCCAGAACAGCCAGGGCTACATAGAGAAACCCCGTCTGTAAAGAAAAAACAAACAACAACAATAAAAAGAACAGTCCTCACTGACAAGTTCCTGGGTTATTGTTCTACAAATTTGCACTTGAGATTTACTGTACTGGATCTTTCAATTTAGAACTAGGAAGGAAAAAAGAATCAATTTAGAATCTTTACAGATTGAGAAGAATTCTAGATATCCACTTTAGTCCATCTGAGATTGGGACAAAGGTCAATACATTTCCTAAATACTTTCTGTTTGATTTTATGTGACCTAAAGAGTACAAGTAAGTATTAAATACTTGTACAGTTAGCTTGAATGAGCTTGTCCCAAAGAGTATGTATGTTGCTTAGACAGTATCAGAAATTGTGTTTGACCAATGGATAAAATGCCTGAGGATCAGCATATGAGACTGGCCCATTTGTAGCTGAGTATCACCTAAGCAAACGCGTGACATCTATACCATTCCATAATCAGAACTGAGCTCAGGTCTGAAGAATAAATTAATTCTATGCTCTCAGATTATACAGTGTAGTATTTTTTCTAGATTTTCTTAGTTTAATGTTTAAAAATATATGGTTGTTTTTTTTTTAAAGCAAGATCTTGACATACAGCCCAGACTGGCCCAGACCCCATGATCCTCCTGCTTCAGCTTCCCAAGGGCTGGGACAAGGGCATGTGCCACCACTCAGGAACTTTCTATTGCATTTTACTGTTTTCCTTTCTATGTGTCTGCAATTGAAAATGGTGGTTGGACGAGAGCCTATCAGACTGTCACAGGACTCCCTTAACACGTTGCTTTTTAGTGATTTGATTTTATTCATGTTTCTCTTTCCAGGGAAGATCTGCCACAAAAACAAGTCTACACACAAATTGCAACATCTGCTTAGCCCCCTCCTATTTTCTCTCTCCCTCCTGATCTTTTCTTTTTTCTTTTCTTTTCTTTTTCTTTCTCCCTCTCCTTTTCCTGCCTCTTGTGTGTTATATAAATACACAAAGAGTGAAAAATCCAACATGTAGCTAGAGATTTCCTGCCTGGCCCACAGTCAGGATAAATCTCTTTCACCTGCCAGTCCCACAGCCGCTCAGACCCAAACAAGTAAACACAGAGACTTATATTGCTTACAAACTGTATGGCCGTGGCAGGCTTCTTGCTAACTGTCCTTATATTTTAAATTAATCCATTTCTATAAAACTATGCCTTGCCACATGGCTCGTGGCTTACCGGCATCTTCACATGCTGCTTGTCCTGGCGGTTGCTGGCTGGCAGGCTGGCAGGCAGTGACTCCTTCTGCCTTCCTGCTCTTTTAATTCTCTCTGTTAGTCCCGTCTACTTCCTGCCTAGCCACTGGCCAATCAGTGCTTTATTAGCAACACATTTGCCATACAGAACATCCCACAGCACTTCCCCCCCTTTTTTTTTTTTTTCAAAAAGGAAGGTTTTAACCTTAACAAAGTAAATTACATATAATTTGGGAATTTGGGCGTAGCTTCTCTTACTGCTTCCTGCTGGAGGGGGGGCGCTGTATCTTATGGGGATACAAAGAAAATTTTAGGATCATGGAGTAGTCCGTGAGGGTGTATCGTCTGAGCCAGTTGCCTTGAAACGGTTCTGGATGTTGGATCATCTGAGCCATGGTGTCATCGGAGACCTTTCAGGTGGTCTTGGCTGGTCAAACCTGATGTATCTTAATCTGGAACAAATCCATAGCCTCTGGCTTTCTGTGGAAACAAAATCAGAGCTTCCTTTCCAAAGCAACATATCTTTACATCCAAATTTTGAAGTCAAGATATCTTTAAAATATACATATTGGTTTAACTCAGCTTCCTTTACAATCAAATATCTCTCTGCAGTTAAGAATCCCAAAGACAACACAATCCAGATTCTCTGTGTGATATCCATCTTTACGTGGCTTATATTTTATACTACCTTTACTGTCTCTTTAAAGACTTTATTTTTCAACACATCTATTTCTTTATATAACTGTATATATTTCTTTTTATCTCTCTTTGAAGCCTACGTACATTTTACACACATTTTAAAGCATTTAAAGTCTTGTTCCATCTGAATCTGTCTTATTGTGAACCTGTTACTTTAAACTGCAGCATTCTAAGACTGAAAAGGTGCTCCGCCCACCTCAGCTTCCCAACATGGCGGTGATACATTTACCACCAGCTCTGGGAGCCTTCGTGGGTCTATGCTTCTATCAAAGCAGCGTTTAGCCCAGAAACCTCTTCTTTTTGTTTTGTGCTAGGAAAGGCTAAATCCACCACGCAGCTTAATGCGCCACTTGCAGATGCCTCATTCCCGCCATACTGCAGGTTGAGCGCACACGCCAGGAACCCACAAGTAGCTCAAACCGGCAAGCTGCCGCTCATTTGAGAGAGATAATTAGGAAGCTGTTTTTAGCTCCGTTTTAGAATCTTTTCTCAGGTTTTAGGTGGAAATTACTGCCCCACGTTCTGGCGCCACCAACACATGAACTTCACTCACAAATTCTTAACAAACCTCAGACGTGCTTCTCATTTAAGACCCAATGGCAGTCTCTTTCCAGTTGTTCCGCACACAGCTGCACACCATGCTAGTCACAATGTCCCCTTTGCAAATATATGATTAAACACTGGCTTAAAGAAATATGAGGACGACTTCCTCCCATTTTCCTCAAATACTGTCTTCAGCATCTTAAGAATCTTTTTCTTATTTATCATGGCATTCTGAAGTGTTACTCTTAAAGCTATTGCTGTTTATGTGTATAAATAAGACTCAGATGCAATCCCTGCCATCATGCAGAGGTATCATGCCAAGTCTTGACGCATGCATGCAGGCTTGCCTTCTAGAACATGTGCTCTGCTTCTGCACCAAGCAGATTCATCCTTGATACTGAGCACTGGCTGCCATTATGGCCCCAGCTGTTGTAACACTTTCCTGAATATACAGCAAAAAGGTATATGGTTCTAAATTATATCAAAAAGAGAACCTACAGAATATTGAGTAGCATGTTCATGTCCCACCCCTTGCAGAATTGAAGTCCATGTGGGTAGAGTGACTTGCCTTTGGTTACAGACCGACTACAACAGTGGTTCTCAAGCTTCCTAATGCTGTGACCCTTGAATAAAGTTCCTCCTATTGTGGTGACCCCCAACCATACAATTATTTTGTTGCTACTTCATAACTGTAATTTTGCTACTGTTATGAATTGTAATATAAATATCTGATAAGCAGGCTATCTGACATCACAGGTTGAGAACCATTGGATTACAGTGAGATTGGGTTTCAAGTGTTTTTTTTTTTTTTTTGTTTTTTTTTTTTAACAACTTCATTCTGATTTTGGTTGTTCCTGAATGAGTCTTTACAGCATGGTAGTTTACATGAGTTATGCAGATTCACACCAAACAGACTATATAGTTTAATGAGTCTTCAATGTTCATTAAATGCCATTTTAAGGTAACTAGAACACAATTTCAAGGCTGTTCTTATATGATATGTTGGATAATTTTTTTTTTTTTATAAAACCTGTGGCTTATCCTGAGAGCTGATACACTGGAATGAATTTTCATAAAACTAGTGGGAGTGGGGAGCTGTATTTTTTTAGCCATTCTAGATCAACCTTAAGACTTTGGTTTTCTGATTGATGAAAACAAGATCTTAAACTTTATGAGGTAAATTTTATTGTCCCCTTCATATAGTTAAGGACAATCTAAGATGATGTTTATGGACTGTGACCACTGGAGTATATGAAAATAAACAAGTTACCAAGGCTTCTTAGATGTCTAAAATGTAGGAGAGAGGAACAGCATCACAGAGCTGTGGAAAAGGTCAAATGAAAACGTGTCTACAAAATTCTTCGCATGGTGTTGGACCACTGCAAGCCCTCAGTATGAACTCACCAGCGTTAAAGATCCCACATGTTTGCCAGTTTCACATTGGAAATCTGAAGGGAGACAGGTGTTCTAGAGGGAACTTTGAGATGACCGCTTGGCATCTCTCTTTACAAGAAACTTTCTGACTGATTTCAACTGAGTTAAACTCTCTTGGACCAAGAGTAAGAATTCCAGAGGTTCAAGAAAATACATTTTAACATTACAATAAAGAAATTAGATTTATTTATTTATCTGTTTATATGTTTATTTTTGCCTTCTGGCATGCTGACATCCTATTTGTGATAAAGCCTAAGACATGACTCTAATACACACCAACCCAGGCAATTAGAAATGTTTTACAAATTTAAAAACAAATTACATTTGTTGGCCTCCTAAGACAATAGAGCCCAAACCTAAAAGTAAAAATTACAAAGCACTCTTTTTTTTTTTTTTTTTTATTTTTGAGACAGAGTTTCACTGTGGAACACTGGCTGTCCTGGAACTTGCTCTGTAGACCAGGCTAGCCTCAAACTTACTGAGATCCACTTGCCCCTGCCTCCCAAGTGCTGGTATTATAGGCATGTGCCACCACCGCCCAGCTCACTGTTAATCTTTTGAAGAGAACTTTGAATGAGTGATCTGTTGTCTTTGGAGACAAGTTGTGGGTAGTGCTGGGCCCAGTAACTTATGCTTAGCAAGCACGTTTCCAGCCGCTGTTATTGTATTCATTTTTTGAAAATACATTTTTCCAATAGCTCCATAAGTAATGTGCACTGTGCCCATAACAATAGGGTAAGATGGGTAACAACACAGAAGGTTTTGATTAGTTTTTAAAGAAAGAACCAGAATGCCTTTTAAACAAAAGCCAACTCATTTCCAATTTCTTATCATTTTTACTGTCTTTCCTGAAAATAGATGGTAGAGACAGAAAGAGGTAAAAGAACTATGAAAAACAGAGTGGAGATGGAAAATATCTCTAAACAGAATTTTTTTTTTAAAGACTGAAATTGCAAAATAATACCAAACTTGGCAAAGTCTAAAGCAAATATGTTTTAAATTTGGCCCTGGGAGATTTCTGTGGTGTAATCCACAAAGGAAGACTGAGGAACAAGCTATCTCCATTTAGATCCTCCTTGATGGGACCTGTAATTTATGCCGTCTCTGGTTAGATCTGAGAGAAGAATTATGCCCATTTGTCTTCAAAAGAAGTTTTAAAGCAGAAAGCTAAGCAGGTATACAAAGGATTTTACATTAATAAAAATGTAATCGTCTTTCTTTGAAGTGAAATAACAGCATCCATCCGGACTGCCTAATGCCAAAAGTATTTATCTTAAGCATGCAACTTTAAACAGTTTATCTAGGGAGGGCTGAACAGAGGTCAATGTGCCCAGCTGTCTGGCTTGATCCAGGTGTATATCAAAGCACCAGGATGATTGTCCCAAGGTCCCTTGATGAGTAGAGTGAATTTTGAAGGCATGTGTACCAGAGAATAAGGCAAGCACACAGTGTGTTCACAATGCTGAGCCAGAGGGTTCACTAATATTAATAACTCGGTTTGAGAGATGACCCAGGCAATTTGATTATGTGGTATGAGCAAACAACATTTTGCTGTGTGGAATTATAAAAGGAAGCCTTAATACTGGAGACAGGATAATTTAGACAACTTTAGTACTGATCAACGGTGAGCTTGAGATTAAGGTGAGACATTTTCATTTAATTATCAGTTCAGTGTTTCTGGATGAATAGTGTGGCCTAGACACAAAAATTTGTTTTTAAGAATAAAGATACAATGATGGTAGAGCTCAACATTTTCATACAGTTAATATACAAATGAGCTCCCAAGATAATTGGTAAATATTCTGGGATGGTTTTCACCCAAAATACCTTCTCACCAGAAATTGTAATTATGATTTTAATAGGACTGTTTTAAATTTTTCTTTCTTTTCTTTCCTTTTCTTTTCTTTTCTTTCTTTTTTTTTTTGAGATAAGACTTTATGTAGATAAGGCTGGCCAGTAACTTACTGTGTAGCTGAGGATGACCTTTGACCTCTGACCCTCCAGTCTGTATCTCCCAAGTGCTGAGATTACAGGTGTGTTCACAATCACACATCTTTGATTTGGAAACTGTTCTGTAAAACACATTTTCCCAGTAAGCAATGAGTTAAATTTCCATGCACATATTTGGAGACATATCTAAATCAAAATCATTGTATCTTCATTTTCATGCACCTTGGATCCAGGAACAGCTACAAGATTGAATCTTACTTTCATTTATTTAATTAGTTAACTTTATTTGTTAGCTGTTTTTTTTTTTTCTTTTTTAAGACAACATCTCATATCCCAAGCTGGTGTCAAGCTCCTGATCTGTTCCCTCAGGGCTGAGATAACACATGTACCCCATAGCACTGGGCTTGCTACAAAATTTCAGAAGGGGCCTACCTGTGAGACCTATCAGAAATTGAATTTCTATTGGGATCACGGCATCACTGTTTTCACTTTGTGTATTTGATGTTTGTTTTGGAGTCTATCTAGAAGAGGCTGATAAGGGATTAACCTCAGAGCAATGGCTCAGCATGCTTCCCTCTCATGCCTTCGAAATACATGCACCATTCAATGTAGCCACTTAAAAGCCTGGGGAGTCTCATAGGATGTGGCATACTTCATCTAATTAAAAAGCCAGCGCTTAATAACTGAGGGGGTAGAAGAGAAGGAGTAGAGGATAAGAAGACACCATTCCACTTTTTTTTTTAAATGAAGGCAAACCTTCAGCTCTAGAACTCTAAAACTTTTACAATATCTTTGATTATTGAATATTGGTTTCTGAGCTTGACTTTATAGTAGCTAAAGCCATTTTTGTCAAATTATACTTTATTGGAAACTCTTGTGATTTTTTCAAACACGCTCCAGTGAACTCCATCAACTGCAATGTGTATTCACCATGCCTACTTTCCCTGCTGAGACATGAGAAAGGAACTAGTGGAGACTAGGGGATATCACATAACCAAACAGCAGAAAGATGTCATATTGCAGACATAATCCAGAATTTCCTGGCTGTGTCTTCCCACTTCCTTATTTTTGTTTCTAGACTGAAATGATAAACAACACATCCCACTTCCTCTTTTTCTCTTAAAACCTAGTTATAGCTCTGTTTTGCTTGAGGTCAGTCAAATAACGCCCTTCATTTAGAGGTTATGTGACCTCAGTGTAGGTGGCGAAACCATTCTCCATCTGGTTTCCTGAGACACATCAATAAAAGTGGACATTTCAGAACTGCTCTAGTTCCCAAAGGCAAGATAAAGTGAGTTTTGGTAGCTTCCCAAATGATAGCTCAATGTAAGGGGTACACACTTTTATAGGCAGTTGGTATACTAGTGTCTTTTCTACTGCTATGATAAAACAACATTGCAACTCATAAAAGAAAGCAATTAGTTGGGCTTAACTTTCCAGAGGGTTAGAGTTTGTGATACTGAAGTAAAGGCGTGGCACCAGGAACAGCTGAGAGCTCACATCTCAAAATGTAAGCAAGAGGCAGAAAGCATGTTGGGAATGGTAGGAATCTTTTGAAACTTGAAGCCCTCCATCAATAACACACCTCCTCCAACATGGTCAATCCTTCCCCAATCCTTCCCAAACAGTTCCACCAACTGGGGACCAAAAATTCAAATATGTGAGCCTATGAGGGATGTTTTCACTCAAATTGCCACAATTGATATTCATCCCATAAAAACAAAACAAAAAACCCTAAAAGCCTAATTTGGAACAATTAGCACATAATCATGTGAGTTTTGTTTATTTATTACTATGTGGAAGAAAAACAAAAATTCAAAAGTTCCTTTAGTGGTTAAGGATCCAGAAAAATATATGATGTTTCCATTGATGATCCCTGAAGACTAGGTCTCTGCCATGGAAGTCTTAACAAGAGATCTGGAATTATTTAAAATCCTGACAGCGAAGTATGATCATATTCCAACAATTTGTCTCTTGGCGTTAATGGTTTTTAATCCATCGAGGCAATTCATTTATCTCTTTCCAGGAGAAAGAAGATAAATCTTTTTGTAAATTTCTAAATGTCCATTAAAAATGGTAACATAAACCACTTCATACTGTTTGTGGAGAATTAAACATTTTCTAGGGAGTCCACCTGATTTAAAGGGTTTAAAATGAATTTATAATGGCATGCTTTCAAAACTCAACTTTATGGTGAGGCTGAGGGGCTGCTAAACATTTGCACTTATCAAATACCCCCCAGGTCTTATCACTGGCCTTCAACATTTGAGCATATTGAACAAGAGCCTGGGACACATATCCACATATGAACAATTATGTAGGTTTACATTTAACATAGAAATGTGTCCTCTTAACGTGAACTTTTATTTCAGTGGGAACATCACACAGTGATGCTTTTCCTGCAGACAGCTTTGCAAGAAGCAGCAACACCCAGCATAAAAGCTGGGAGATCCTTGTTCACCTGTGTTATATGCTTTCCATGTACCTGCCAGCTGTAAGAACTTCCCATGTCTTCATCTTGGTAATCCTCTTTCTTAACAGTGTGTGAAGTAGTTACTAATTATCCTCCCCTCGTTAAATTAAAGGGAGGGGCACGAAAAGATTCTAACTGCCTTGCCTGAGGTTGAGAAGCAAGAGAATTAAAGAATTGGAATTTTGAATACAGGAATTGAGTTCAGAGTCTGGCCATTTGTTAATATAACACACAGTCTCTTGAGACTACATACTTTACTCCTCATAGTTCAAGGCCTCAAATGGGCAAATGAGGACAGTGTCCCTTCTCTTCATCTAAATTCAAATGAGTATATTTTATAAAATGGGATGGCAGGGCAGAGGAGAGGCTAAGGGAGGTTTAACTAACCCCGGGTATTTGAAGAGTCAAATGGAAACCTATTTCATAAGTAGTAGGTTAATAGCTTCCTTAAAATGTACACCTAGCTGAGGAGCTATTTACAATCAATGGCTTCTTGGGGGAGGAGGGAGAAGCAGTATTGTTTAAGAATGTGGCCCCTGGCAGGTCGACCATATTCCAGTGGGTGGTCCCACATTCATGGGCAGCTCACATTGGACTCTGGGTTATGAAAATTTAAAAAAGCAAAGACAGCATTGAGAGAGGATGTTTTTTAAAAAAGGGACCATGCCAACTGCAACAAAGCAAAGCTTTCCTCTTGATCAAGCATGATGAGATAGGACATACACTTGAATTTTATTCTGTCTCAGGTGCTATTTATTAAGCGCCACAGTGTTATTTAATAAGTGGCGCTATTTACCATTTGAGAGAAGCTACAAGGCACAAAGAAACCCACTATAAGAGTTTATTAAGGGAATAGAGAGGGGGTGTGCATAGGCCTATGGAATGACCATGCAGGAAGGGAGGAGGGGGAATAGGTGGAACCCACTTTCATAGGTCCTTCCTCTCCTCCTGCACATGCGCATATGGGCTTATGTGGCTACAGCACACATGTACGTTATGCCACACATGCACATAGATTACATGATCACACAGTGATCATGTAATTATTACGTAGGACTTTAGGCCCTGGGATAACTAAGCATCTTGCCTGGCTACTGGACAGCTCACGCAAGGTCAGGTAGCTGGGGGAGTGGCTAGGAATTCTAACATCAGGGAGTGGTTCTGTCCTTTCCCCATTGGCTGAGACCTGACCTCAGTCATCCAAGACTGGCTAGTTTAAAGGGATAGACATAGGGGAGATGAAGAGGGATTGCTCAGTCACTTCAGTCTGAGAATGTAGCAAAGCATTTGTGTAAACAACGGTCTCGTGGGGAGTCAAACATTTGCTTGAAAGTCCTACAAAGTGTGTAGGGGGGAGGTAAAGAGATTTTAATTCCTTGTTTTAAATACATTTAGTAATATTGGATAAAATGACTAATATTTAATGTTTCTTAAAAGGGTAGATCTGGGAGGTATTGGGGAAGTATATAATAAAATGCACTATATATGAAATTCTCAAAGAATTAATATACATATATATATTTTAAATTTTAAAATAAGAAATTTAAATAGTGGTAACAACTGAGGAAAATGAAGGCAGTAGGAAGATGGAAAATTCTGAGCAGAAGGAATACTTTTGACAAGGTATTTAAAAATAGATAGGTGAAAAAAAATCTAGAAAGGAGAATTCCACATGGAAAGAACAAGAAATAGAAATGATAATTTGATTTTCTTTGTTATTGTAGTTTTGTCTAGTTGTGAAGAAAATAAGGGAGAATAATCTTACCTTATTTATTTTAAATTCACCATTTTAGTTTGTATTAAGAACAGACCATGGTAGGTAAGAAGTAAGAAATCAAAGAAATGAGTATTTTGAAGGTGGATCTACTACCAAGTTTTGTAAGTGGACTGTATACAGAAAAAAAGGATCAGGAATGATTAATAAGTTCAAGTAACTGGCCGAGTAATGGCACTATTAATGTGTCTTGGTAAGATGGAAGATGAGCTTGGAGATTCAAAGATTGATCACTATTGCTTTGGAGAGAGTTTCTGTGCAGTAGATTTCAGAGAGATGGGACAGGAAGTAGAAAGAACGTGAGCACATGCATATCTATTTTAATGGTCTACCAGACATATGACATAAGTTTGGGACAATAAATGAGAAAGTAATAATGCAGAGCTTAACGGGAGATATATGGAAATTAGCATCCTTGATTAAATAAGAGAAGAGAGATAGACTGTATGGTAACAGGAGTTGCCTGACCTAATTATCCAGTATAATAAGAGAAAGTTTATTCACAGACATAGAAACAATGGGCATTTCAAAGTAACACAACACAGACTTTAAAAATAAGTTTGATTTTGGAAGTTACATAAAGTCAGGAAAATAATTACCGGGAAAGTTGATAATATGCTTTTTCTTATAGAAAAGCAATCTTGTCGCAAAAATAGAGTGCAAGTTCCAGGAAATGTCTGATGCATACGAAAACTTGGAGTTGCAAACTTAAAATGAGATCTCAGCATGTTTGTGCATTCTCTCTAGTCACATTTACCTGCCCTGGCAGACAAGGATGGATTTAACCTGATTTGGAGTTTTGCAAAGTCTTTCAATAGAAGGCTACATTGGTAAGATAACTAAATTTGTTTGAAAAACAAACAAACAAACAAAACAAAAACATGTTCTCAGGGTAGGAGTATAAAATCTTTGTGGAGTTAAGTGTGAAGTGATCAGTTCAGAAGCATGAGGGGTTATTGGTAGAGTCAACAGAGTTGAGTTTCAGTGTAGTCTATGTAATTGTTACAGTGAAAGACAGAGAATAAGTTAAGTGGAGCGCTATAAGTGATGCTCAGAGTAAGCTGTTAGTCTCCCTCTCAGAGAGGATTCTCATGGTAAATGGCAGATGAGTGGAGGGATCGGTAGCCAAGACTTAACAGTGTGAGCCCGAAGAGATCAGGGCTACTTTGAAGGTAGGTGGTGGTGTCTGATGACAAAAAGATGTGCATTCTAATATATATGAAAAATGACACATGGTAAAAATCAACAGCATGTGCTGGGGTCAGAGGACACATTTCTGCATTAAAGAGTGTGTGTAAACTAATACAGGGAAAACTCAGATGGAAAGTATCACTAATATACAATGTTGGTCCAACGCTTAGAACTGTACTTGCTATCTTATAACAATACGGCAAGTTAAATATTTATTGTCCATTAGATAGTGGAGGAACAAAGCTTCTGGAGGTTGAGAATATACCCCAGATTGTCACAAATGTACAGTAGAAAGAACTCAACTTGAATCCGGATTTAACTGATCAGAGAACCTGAACTTCTTTCATCATATTGTTTATTCCTTCACCTTATCTATATGGAAGAAAAAAAAATATATTTGGATGATAAAAAAAGATGCCACGGTGAACCTGCAAGATACCCCAGCCTTGCTCTCGTGTATTCCAAAAAAGCATTTATCAGTGTTGGTTGAAAATCTAAAATGCAAAAAGCACCATGGGGAGGCAAGGGGTGGGGGGCAGGGGAAGCAAGAGAGAAACCTCCAGCTTCCGGCATCTTCTTCCCTATTTATGAGGATGTGTACAAGTTTACACATACACACAGAGACAACTAGATAAAGTTAGTGTTTTAATGTTGAACGGATGTCACATATAAGAGGTAAAGTGTCTAGGAGAGAAGTCACTGTGGACTGGAGACAATAGGAAGGTTCCATCGAAGATAAAGGATGAAGGTCATCCAGCATGACAGGAGCAAAGATGATATTTTAAGTAGAAGTGAGACTACAGAGCCACTTCCGGCCTGTCAGGTTCGCCTGCAGTTTGTGTAATGTTTATAGGTGTGTTATTGTGGCCTTGCTTACATTGGCTGTTTGTTTTGTTTTGTCCATGTTCCTCTTGTCTTCCTTGGGGGTTTGAAGAACTTGCCTCAGGTTCTTTAGTATTTGCCAGTGTAATTAGAAGACAGCTTTGCAAACACGAGAAGAATATAAAGAAACATCTTTGGCTGGGTGGTGGTGGCGCACGCCTTTAATCCCAGCACTCGGGAGGCAGAGGCAGGCGGATCTCGGTGAGTTCGAGGCCAGCCTGGTCTCCCAAGTGAGTTCCAGGAAAGGCGCAAAGCTACACAGAGAAACCCTGTCTCGAAAAACCAAAAAAAAAAAAAAAAAAAAGAAACATCTTTGGACTCAGCTTTGTTTCTCTGGGAGAGGTTATCTTTAGTTTGAGGGTAGTACTAATAGCTAACAATGAAGCATGTATCCAACGGAACTATCGTTTATAATTTTTTGGAATTGATCATTAAATATGATTTTCAAAAATTTTCTACATATAAAATTTCATTGTGGTTTGGCAAAAAACTATTTTGTTATGAAGCTTATCTTCATTGGAAAGTCCATTGGAAACTTCAATGAGTCTTATCGCGGATATTTATAACTCCTTGCAGATATTTATTATTCCTTATTTCCTATCTTTTAGTTCAAGATAAATAAAAAGTGATGCATTCTTCTTTTATTCGTACCTTCTTCAGGAAGATGATAGTTTCCAAGTTGAGGTGGTTTAAGGATCATTTAACTTGATATCCCATCAAATTCATGCGTTGTAGGATGCCAGCTCTCTCAGACATCGTCTTCTCAGTTCGACTCTTGCCCTAATAAAACTGTTCCTGAAGTTCATCCCCACACTCTGCCTGCATCTTTCAACATGGTCCTTCTTTTCCTTCCTTGTTTCTTTTCTAGACCAAATTTACTAATAGATTCATGGGAGGTTGTCAGCTTTTTAAAATAGTATAGATAACTTCTCTTTGTCATATACTCATGTATCATATATATGAACATGCCTAGTGCCCACAGCTCCCATCTGCCAATGACTCACATCAAAGAACAGCTACATCTTAGCCAAAGTCAGGTAAAGGAGACAGGGATAATATCAAAATTCTGTTCTATGTTGTAGTATAAAGAATAAATCTAAACTTTTAGTATTTAAGCAAAATGTTTTAAAGGCCTATTTTCAAGAGTGATTAAACATTAATAAAAGTACAGGTTTGTGAATATTTGAATTTGAAGGTAGCAATTTCAGGTACATAATGTCATGGTCTCTTCACATGTGTATATAGATACACATATGAATACATAAGAATTTTTGTATACTTACATGGGCAAATATATAATATGTAATTTACATATTCACATAAGATTATTTAGGACATATTTGATTTGTTATATATTAGGAATTATTTTGAATAGCTTGCAAATATTTACTGATTTATTCAAAACACTATAGTACACTAAGTAGATTGCTGTTAGTTTATTGATTAAAGTTGATTGGTTGATGAGTATTGTTAGTTTACTCTATAATAAACTTGAGGAAAGTTCATATAAGTGAACTTTCCTCAAGGTTACAACAGAGTTATTAAATGGAAGAGCTTGAATTTGAATCTGAGTTACCAACATTAGAGTCCTTTTTAATTTTCTTGCTTTTCTGTTTTGTTTGTTTGATCTTTAAAGGATATAAGGAACCATCATTTATTCTTGTGTATTAGTATTCATGTAGAGAGCCAACCAAACTTCCACAGCTTAGTTGTCTGAAAACTGTATGTTCCAGAATGTATTGGATGGGAACTAATTAAATTAGTGGACCGAACAGGGTCTTTCAATATGTAATTTAGTTATGAGTTGGGGATCACTAAATACTGGGCCAACTCAGACAAGTGAATAATATCCTTCTTCATGTACAATTTCTAGGTCAGTTCTTTGCAAAAGGATGAGAGCAGCTACAAAACTTACAGATATTAATTAGTAACAGGAAACTAAAGTTTATCATATGCATAAACACATGGAATTTATAGTCAGGTTAGAAGCATGCTGATTCTATCAAATTATTTATAACTGCATTTTGTGATTTGCAGTAGTTATCTTTTGCCTGCCTTGGGTAATAACTTGAGGCAGAGACAGCAGGGGAGAGGGTACAGCGGCACTCTTTCAAGGAGCTTTGAGAGAAAATGGGAAGACCACAAGTGAACCGTCATCTGAGTCTTTCTCCTGGGCTACCATGGACTCCTGGAAGTTGCCATCGATTACTTAGGCCTCCCCTCATTTGTTTGTATTCCTAGATGAAAGTCCACTGGATCCTAGAAATCCAAGGGAGTACCTACTCCTTACGCTAAATAGGCTGAGAAAAGGGACTCCCCAGTGGGCCTAGTGCCCATAGCTCCCATCCACAAACGACTCACATTAAAGAGCAGCTGCATCCCTGTTTCCTTTATCTGATACTGGTTAAGATTTGAAAGCTTACCTGAGAAAATGACTCAGGACATGGAAAGACAGAGGGACTAATTTTGAGGATATATATGTATACACACACACACACACACACACACACACACACACACACACATATATATATGTATGTGTGTGTATATATATATTTATGCTCAGAATTATATAAGTAATATATAATCATAAAATTAATATATAATATCAATATATTATCGATAGAAACATATTATAATTAATATATTAATATAATATATTATATATGTATTTACTGGATTATATGTTTTAGTGAGCCCGAGATAGTATTTGAATACACTGAAACACGTTCTATTGTGTGTGGAGAAAGATTGTTTGACCAGGAATTTATATGAAATGTTCATCCTCCATCTCCCTGTTCCTCCCACATAACACAAACAAATCCACTTACTGTGTTGTGTGCATTGGTTTGCAGATCTGGCATAAGAAGTATAAATTCATTTAAGGGTAATCCTTTCTATTACCATATATTGATTATATAAAATATTGTGTTTCATTATTATATTTCACACATATAATAGTACACTCTGATAATATTCACCTTCATCCATTGGTCTATGTACTTTCTATTTTCTTACTGATAGTCCTTCCCTAAAAATCCTCTTTCTCAGTTCTTGCCTAGGTTCTTGATTTTTGTGGAAAATAATTCTAGATGAGGTAAATCAACACATTTTTATTCTAACCTTCATTTTTTACACTAATTAGCTGCATGATTTTGATGGAAGTTTGTAATCCCCCCTTGTTCTAATCTACAAAAAGGCATAACACCATCTCTCGTATTTCTCTGTCTATTTGTGTTCAGTAAATGATAGAACCAATACATAGCCCAAGAAAGTCTTGCTTCTTCTGAATGTTCCATCCTTCTGTTTGGATAGTAAATGTCTCACAAAGGCCCATGTATTAAAAGTTTGACATCTAGATTGGTACTATCGGGAATCAGTGAACTTTAAGAGGTAGAGCCTGGAGGGGAGGTCTTTGGGTCACTGCAGAAATGACTTCAAAGGAAATTGTGGAATCTTGATCTCTTTCTCCCCCTCCCTCTGCCCCTCTCTTCTCCTCCCTCCCTCCCTCCCTCCCTCCCTCTCCCCCTCTCTGTTCTTTTCTCTCTCTCTCTAGCTCCTCTCATTTCTCCTTCTTACTTCTTGGCTGGGTATGAGGCGAGCAGTCTTACTCTGCAACATTTTCTAAAGCAGTAAAGCCAAATAATCTCAGACTCAAACTCCAAAACTGTGAGCCCAAACAATGCTTTTTCTTTTATGAATTGATTATCACAGCTATTTGTCATAGTGATGAAATTTGAGTAATGCACACTCTTCTCATGATTTTATATACTGGTGAAGAGTACATTATAATAAATAATAGGGGGAAAATGAAATGTATGCATGTGGTAGAAATATCTAGTGCCTATTTTTTTATTTTAAAGATAAAATATTAATGATGCAATTAGATTTACACATAGATTATTTTCTTTACACTCATAATTAAATGGAACTGTGAATTAAAAATAAGACTTACCCAAAGCAATATATATATATAAAATTTTACTAGAACACTAAACTAGCCATGCAGTGGTGGTGCTTGCCTTTAATCCCAGCACTTGGGAGGCAGAGCCTGGCAGATCTCTGTGAGTTCGAGGCCAGCCTGGTCTACAAAACGAGTTCCAGGACAGGCTCCAAAGCTACACAGAGAAACCCTGCCTTGAAAAAAAAGAAAACTATTCTGAGGTCATTGCTCATTGACTCTTCAGGAAGTACTATGACATACTCTCTAGCCACATGGAAGCAGATATCAGATAACCATGACAACAGTGATGAATATTAGTATAACACCATTCACACCCAGGCATTCATAGGATTTACTATGATAAATCCTAACAACTGTCATGGGTGATAGAGGTCATTATTATTTTCACTCCATAAACAGGGAAATGGACCAAGGCAGATAAATTTTCCCAGCATCACACAATGAGGGAAGGACAGCTGCGTTTGACCTGGGTCATCTGAACTCAGACTCTGTAGTGTTCCCATTCACTGTATGTCATTTCCAAAAACGATGAAAGGGAGGGAGGGAGGGAGGGAGAGAGAGAGAGAGAGAGAGAGAG
>CABHPP010127730.1:28798-39011 GCA_902168425.1 Peromyscus attwateri
GTAAAAATCATTGACTAAATTTTAGAGCCTGTATTTCACACCAGCTATTGTTTTAAAAACTTTGCACAGATTGATTCTTCTAATGCTTAAAGCAACCTTAAAACCCTAAGAGACATCATTCACTACTTCATCCCACAGGCACCATTTTATACTTACTTGTCCATGCCTTTACAGTGAGTTAATTGAACATTTGTATGTGAACCCAGGGTCTCTGACTTCAGGGGTTTTGGCATGATTATTTACACTGTGCCTCTTTCACAAGCTGGCCTTAGATACACTTTGGGGAGATTTCTGGCACTGATGCTGAAGGCTACGCAGATAGGTTACAGAAAAATAAAGTCACTGTGGATTGTGTTGAAACTCAAGAGGGAGATGGAGGACTAGTAAGGCAGACAAGGCAGATTGGTCTTGCTAGGCACATAGCAGGATTCTGATTTGTAAGGACAATGGGCAGAAGCAGCTAACACACTTCCACAAAGACAATGGAATAAAGAGGTGGGACTTATCTAATTATTGGGTGGGAAATATGAGGTTGTAACGTAAAAGCAAATAAAGCAAAACAGTACCAGTTCCTACATGCTAATTTTATAGATAAATCATAATGGGATGACCAGCATGTGTTCACGTGAGTGAGTGGGATAGTCAAGGGCAAGGGCTCTCAGCTTCTATACTCTATCTCAACACTGACCCATGGGAAAGAATGACTTTCTAATCTGTTTTCTAATCTGCAACAGCTCGTACCCCATTTAACGTGGTATGAATTAGATAACTTACCAGTGTTGTTGGGAAGAAAGACTTCAATAATAATAAATTAACTTACTAGGATAAAGTTGAATTCATATTCAAGGGCAAGGGTGAACTAGTGTGTGTCAAGAGACATGGGACAGCTATGAGGTTGGGTGTCTAACACTCTTTCTAGATGTTTCTTCTGGGATGGACATTTTCCTGGATCCACTAGGCTTTATTAACCCTCCCTGCACCAAAGTGCTATTCTAAGCTGATCTGCACTGTAGCTAGTTGTTCCCCCTACCTCCCATCCAGTTCAGCATTTTCTTTATGGCTTGAATTATTCACACTCTCCAGTTTCTGTCACATAGTCAACAATGGTCTAAAAAGCTCCTTCAGTCATACTTCTTTGTTTTTCTAATTCATTTATCCACCATTCCTATAGCCCTTGATGACAGAAACTGTCATTTTAATGCATTCTCTTTTTATTTTATCCGGCAGATGAACATTGTGGGTATGTATGCTTTTGTGATAATTTACACTTATGTCATTATTTCAGATTGCTATATTTCTTTCACTTTTAAAATCACTTGGTATTGTGTGTTTTAAACACGTGTTCATGTCCTTTTGTCATTCCTAGTCCTTTGATTCCAACGGTGACACAATATCTCCTTGTTTGTTTCCAGCAGGGTAGATTCTGTCCCGTAAATAATATATTACATGATTTCAAAAGGGCTGAATCTCCCAGTCTGTGAGCCCAGAAAAGCTTAGGTAGGAATTTCTCTGGCACAGATATCAGCCGTTTGGTTGCCTGTTTCCTAACTGCTCTCCAGAATGGTGTGTTTTCAATTCATATATTTACATGGATTATGTACTTCTTGAGTGCAAGCATCTTACTCATTTGTAGATCTGTATTATCCAGCTCAATACAAAGAAAATGTTTAGTGTAAGTGCATTGAATAAACGAGTGGGACCAGATAAGTCAGTCCAGCTAATTCGATAGGAAATCAGCAGGGTCAAATAAAAATGAGACCCACGTGGCTTAATTTACTTACATGGAGACTCTTTCAGTTTGCCAGTGAGGAAAAGAAAAACACTATTCAAAAGTTGCCAGAGCTTCGGGACGCTGTGTCCTGTCTTTGAACTGCTGTCTACTCAGAGGAGTGGAAGTGATTTCTATTATACTGAGTAAAAAGGACATGCTCCGTGGAGCTTCCCATGATTGTTCCAAGAGCAAACTGTACTTCCCACAGCCCTTCTCCCAGAAATCAACACTGTTTCCTCTCTCACTCTACCTTCCGGTTTAAAAGAAAAAGAAAAAGGAAAGACAGTTCCTGTTTGTGATGAACAGAGGTCGGGTTCTCCGTGGGAATGTTCACAAAGAATTGACATCCTCGGCAGACAATGGCACAGTGTCACAGGGCACGTTTTACCTTTCACATTGGGTCCCCATGTGGAATGTGTGCAGCCTGGGATATCCATCAGGGGATGACAGACTTATGGCAATGTTGTGGGTCAGTGCCAAACCAATTGGGAGATGGCCATGGGTGGCTATGTACAATAAAATGACACAGGATTCTGGATTGAAATCAAGGCTGCTGGGACAAGAGTAGGAATATTGCTAAAACAATCCTAAAGCATTTCCTAGGAAATAAAACATGAGTCTAGGATCTAAAGGGAACCAGTGCAAAAACTATCTTGATTTTTTAATTCCTTATGCCAGGAAAATTTAAATGAGAATAAAAGTGGTTAAGTCCACCACTTAGCATGATCTCTAATGTTTAAATTTTACACCATGTCTGTATCACCGATAATACTGAAATTTTTAACTATATGTCTAATGTCTTATCATGGTTTCTGCTGTAGTCAAATACCGACAAAAATAAAAACACTGACCAAAAACAACTTTGGGAGGATGGGTTCATTTGGCCTACACTTCCATATTGTAGTTCATCTTCAGGGTCGGGAGCTCACAGCAGGAACCTGGAGGCAAGAACTAAAGCAGAGGCCAAGGAAGAGAGCTGCTTACTGGCTTGTGTCCGTGGCTTGCTCAGTCAGTTTTCTTGGTTTCTTTCTCTTTCTTTTTGTGTGTTTTCATTTTCGAGAGAGGGTTTCTCTGTGTAGCCATGGCTATCCTGGATCCCACTCTTAGAGCAGACTGGCCTCGAACTCACAGAGATTCACCTACCTCAGCCTCCTGAGTGTTGGAATTAAAGGCATGTGCCACCACCGCCTGACCTCAGTCAGCTTTCTTAAATAACCCAGGACCACCTGCCCAGGTGGGTTGGACCCTCCCACATCAACCATTAATAAAGAAAGTGCCCTACAGACATGCCCACATCACCAATGTGACAGAGGTGATTCCTCAACAGACGTTCCCTCTTCACAGATGACTCTAGTTTGTATCACTGACAAAAACTAATTGGCACACTTAGTGTCCAAGTGTGTTTGCCTCAAGTAGGAAGGGAAACTATTTAATAGTAAAATGGTAATAGCTTGAGAGTAGGACAGAAAAATGTCTTTTTCTTTTTGTATTGTTGTGAAGAAATATCTGATGGAAACAAATGGAGGGAAGAAAAATTGATTCTGAAGTTTCTGTCCATGTTCGGTCCACACACTTGGGCAAAATGTCAGAGCAGTAAGTCACAGAGGATCTTCTCCATGGTGGACAAGAATCAAGAGAAGTAGTATACAGGAAGGAGTTAGTGAGATATAGGTCCCAAGTGTACACCCTCAGTGACCCACTTTCTCCTCCTGGGATCCACTTCTTAACTTTCATCATCTGTCAATAATACTATTATTATTAGTCTATCAAGTGATTTATCTATTTGTTAGGTCAGAGTTCTCAGGATTGGATTATCTCTGTAAATACCAGCAGAGACACACCCAGAGGCATTCGTCAGTAATCCTCTAGTGAGATTAATTGACAGTCTTAGCTGATAATTGAACCTGAGATCATCTGAGAACCTGGGAAACCATGTTTCAGCATTAGTTTTGGTAAGAGGCCGGGTGATGTAGCATTTCCACGGGGAGGGCTTTGGTATATGTAAGGCAAATGAAATATGCTGGACCACAAACACTGAAGTCTATTGTGAAGTTAGTAAAACCCTGGAAATTTCATTAAATCTTATGAGTTTCCTCTCACAGGGGTTGGGTGAAATGAAGTAGCTGATCCATAATTTTATATCAATTTTGAAATTACATTGCTCACCAGGAAACTTTATAAAAAAGAAGATAGTTTTCATTTTCATACCTGCTCATCAGGTTGTATGTCCAAGATGAGCATCATGACACATAGTAAAGATTAAGACAAAGTTGGAGAATCCCCAATACAGTGATGGATATGAGTATGACACAGACAAAGAAAGTTCTCCGCAAATGTCCTGACCTCTGAAACCTTTTCTTAATGAGATTTGTCTGACTAGGTGATCAAAACAGCTGCTAAGGCATAACACCTTACAGACATCCCCTGAAAAAACAAAATAAAACAAAACAAAACATCATCAACAACAACAACAACAACAACAAAATCATTTCTGAGCTTGCAATTAATCACTACATCTGGCATTAAATGGTAACACCGACTTTTTCATCCCTGATCCATTTGATCTGTTTCTGCTTCTCAGCATCACACTGCTTGCCTGGACCACTATTCTGAACCATGATTTGCAGACACAGTAGATGGGCAAGCAGAACAGCAGGACTGCTTACCTGGTGTGTCAGGGAGTCACTCTACTGGAGATATGTGAGTTTCAGCTTCCCTGCTGTATGATGAAACTTTGTTTAAAGTTAATACACAAAGTAGTAAGTAGCTGATGGATGGTCCAACAAAATTGGGGTCTCTCTTCCTTTGATGTACTAGCTTAATACTTCTTCAGTAATGGTAGGTTTTTTTCCCTAATGACTCCCTGGAAAAATACTTTCAGTGGATAGCTGTATTAAGAAAAGAATCTGTAGCATGAATCTTAAAAGTTCTTATTAATAAAAACAAACCTGAAGCCAGGTATTGGGGTGAATGCTGGAAGATCAGAGAAGCAGAACAAGCCACAGCCACCTCACCTTGCCAATTCCTCAGCTGATCCTGTTTCCTCAGACTGGATGCCTCTCAGCTGAACTGCTGCTCAAAAGCCTAAAAGCTTAACCAGCTTTATTTAGTTCCTGGTCCTCACACCTTATATACCTTTCTGCTTTCTGCCATCACTTTCTGGGATTAAAGGCAGGTGTCACCATGCCTGGCTGTTTCCAGTGTGGTCTTGAACTCACAGAGATCCAGACGGATTTCTGCCTCTGGAATGCTAGGATTAAAGGCGTAAGTGCCACCATTTTCTGGCCTCTGTATCTAGTGGCTGTTCTGTTCTCTGACCCCAGATAAGTTTATTGGGGTGCACAATATTTTGGGGAACACAATAGCACCACAAGAATCCTTTATTTAAGAGAAGGAAAAGGAAGAGTAGGAAGAGCAGAGGAAAAGATGATGTAGGGAAACATCTGCTATGTTTTGCCAGCTTTCATTGCTGTACCAAATTACCACAGAGTTTAAACAGCAGAAACATGCTTCTCACACATCCAGAAGCTAGACAGTCCACTATCACGGTGCCACAAACGCATTTCTCTTCTGAGGAACTTTGGCTGCCATCTTGTCATGCATTCACATAACTTCTTTGTGTCTGTATGGGAAAAGAGCAACAAGGTCTCTTATTAGTCATTTACAAGGGTCCAGTATCATCCAGAGAGCTCCAGCCTCATGGCCTCCTTCAGCCTTCTATATGTCCCAAATGTGTCATCTACAGATATCATTACATTGAGGATGAAGGCATCAACATGCAGCTTTACAATGACATTTTTAATGTGTTGTAGAAGACAATTCCTTACCCAGTCTCTGCATATTTTCAAAAACAGACTGTCAGCTTTCTTCTGGACTCACTTTTTCAAAAATTTCATAAAAAGCCAGGCATCAGGGTGGTGTATGTGTTTAATACCAGCACTCTGGAGGCAGAGGAATGGGGATTGCTGAGAGTTAGAGGCCAGCCTGGTCACACACTGAGTTCAAGGACATCCACATCTACTTGAGACCTTGTCTCATTGTATATATTACAAAACAAATAGCTTTGAAAGACAGTTAATATCATTCTTAGGAGAAAAAAAAGCAGTTTTCTTTTTCAACCAGCTCAATAACTGTAATGCTTTTTTTCTGAATTAGAGTAGCTGTACTAGTTTTAGAGGGCAAGACCTCCTAAACTCAGGATTTCACTTCTGACACAATCTTTTGCACACGTCTTCTGGTCTTTGTTATGTGACCTGTGGAAATTAAGCCCCAAGAATTAGTGCAGATATCTTGGTTCCAGCTATTACTGTGATCAGTAAATTGTATTTGTTTTGTTCTTGTTTCATGTCTTAGCCAACATCTTTGAATTTATGGAGACTAGCTTGTAGCTTGCTAGCAGGTTAAAATCACTACCCCTTTTTACAGTTCTTCATACTATTGAAGCCATAAACAAGAAGTGACTGAACAAATCAGAAAATAATATACATGGTAAGGCAAGAAAAATGTAAATTTGAGTATGTAAGTGGACCATAAACATATTATTAATACTGTTATATGGTGATATATTGTTTGTGCTGAAATGTGATTTTATTTGTATGTTAATAAATAAAGTTGTCTGGGATCAGAGCTAATAGCAAGCCATAGCAGAAGCGGGGCGGTGGTGGCACACCTTTACTCATAACAGGCAGATCTCTGTGTGTTCAAGGATACAGCCAGCATGGAGACACACGCCTTTAATCTCAATACCAACCATAGAGACCTAGAGGTCTGTATAGACAGGCAGTGACTAGGAGGTCATGTGGTTGGGTTTACAACCAATGAGAAGGCAGAACATAAAGTCAATAAAATGACAGACACACAGGAAGTAGGCCTCTTTCTCAGGGGAAGGACGGCAGCAGCAGTGAAGGGTAGGAAGGCAGTTTTAAGTCTCAGCTCTTAGCTACTGCTCTGACCTCTTGGGCTTTTAACTCTGCATTTGGCTCTGTGTTTCTTATTTGATAAGACTGTTACATCTACACTGTTACATATTTTAATATTCTAATTATTATTAAATCCAAGACTTTCATATAACATCATAGTCACAAATTATCTAAACATTGGAGGTGGTGAGATGGTTCGGCAGATAATGGCTATTCCTGCAAAGACTGACTTAAACACAATCTCCAGAACTTATAGCCAAAGGTGGTCCTCTGACTTTCAAATGTCTACTGTGACATGCACACAGTATGTATGTTACACATACAAACACACACGTGCATACACACACACACACACACACACACACACACACACACTGAGTAAACAAATGTAAAATTTTTTTAAAGTTTAAAAATTACTTGGCTGAATCTTAATAAATAATCTCAAAATAATTCTGAGTTAAACCAATCCTTTGGGGGAAGCCTGGTTATTTCCATTGAAGAGAAAATGGGCAAATTTCCTTTCATGGAAATAGCTTGAATATCAATAAAATATTTTGCAAATTTCAAACTAAATTGATTCAATTAACTGGTTGTATTCAATCATTGACTAAACAATTTCCTCCCAGTTTATCTGTCAGGTATATATATGGAATGCTGTTGGTGGTGGCAAGGATTCCTTCAATTATGATAACTCTTTAGCATAAAGGACAGGGACAGTGTTTATGTGAAGGAAACCTGAACTATTGCCTGAGAGATAGAAAATAAATATCTTTGTTTTCCAACAGTGCTTTAGAGTAAGAAAAAGGGACCCCTTCTCCACACACCTGAGTGCTGGGAATGTCTTTCAGTATGATGTGAAGGTGTTGCTCTGATTGATTGATTGATAAATAAAACACTGATTGGCCAGTAGCCAGGTAGGAAGTATAGTGTAGGCGGGATAATGAGAGAGAAGGCTGGGAAGTGGAAGACTGCCAGCTGCCGCCATGAGAAGTAAGATGTAAAGTACCGGTAAGCCACAAGCCACGTGACAACTTATAGATGAATAGAAATGAGTTAATTTAAGATATAAGAACTATAAGTAATATAAGTCTCTGTGTGTTTACTTGGGACTGTGGGACCATGGGAGCTGTGTGGGACTGGAAAACTCCAGCTATACATGAGATACAAAGGAGTAAGGGAAGCTGATATATGAGCAGAGACCTGAATATCCCAAAACTGTTAGAGTCAGGGAGGAGAGTTCTTTAGAGAGATGAACAGGCCAGTCTGGGACAAGCATGAACATAGCCAGCTCCCGGGAAAGTAGAAAAATCACCATGACAGATGCACTCGAACCACATGAGCAACTGTCTGGAGATAAAGCTGGAGAAGACAGGGCTCACTCTGTGAGGCAGGCTCAGCTCTAGCAGGGCTTGCACACTGTCGTAAGTGTTATGGGAAACCCTTCAAGTGTGTGGACAGAAGATACTTGTCTGGCAAATAGACTGTAGCAGGGTAAATGTGTTGAAGCTCTTTAGAAGGCTATTGTACCACTCCATGTTACAAGAGGTGATGGTCATGATGATAATAAGCTAAGTTTAGTTGTCAACTTGACACAGTCTAGGACCATCTGGGAGGAGGGTCTCTGATGAAGAGCTGTCTCCGTTTTGTTGACCTGTGCATGTTGGTGGGGAATTGTCTTGATTTTATTAATTAAGGTGGGAAGAACAAGCCTAAAAATGGGTGACCTCATTCCCTGGGTTTGGGTCGTAGACAAAATGAAGAATACTAGCTGAGCACATGTATGCATGCAGCTCTTTCTGTTCTTGACCGTGGGTATTACCAGTGACAACGACTTCCTGCCCCTTGACTCTTTCAAAAAGATGGACTGTAACCTGGAATTGAGTGTGACCCTCATACCTCTTTTGTCTAAAGTTGTTTTTGTTGGGGTGTCCCGGTACTGATAACTCACTAGTCCACACTATGATCTGCATACAGTTATAGCGTCTATCTCAGCAATAGGAAGGTGAAGTAGGACAGGTAAGATATTAAAGCTTGTTGCGGTAGGGTACATTTCAAAGGCAGTCATTGCAGGATCGCTGACAGGCAGCATGTACAGTATGAGAAAAGATCCCACTAATGGGTGATCCCCGGTTCTTGCAGGAGCAACAAGCTGAGGGGCGATGACTTTGACTAAGACAGAGCAGATGGGAGATAGCAGGTGAGTAGCTCTTGTGAGGGAAATTATGAGGTTTATTCCCGGCCTGCCCCCCCCTCCACCTCCATTAAGTTAAAGCTCCAACAATATAATGAAGTGAGGTTATTAAGTGGGAATGTTCTAATATTAAGGTAGAGTTGAGGCATTATTAGAGTTATTGATTGATGCATAAAGTTAGTGTATTAAAACAAAAACATTTATTTTGTGTGTAAATCTATACTTCAAATGACGGTGCTTGGGGGTTAATTTCTGCTTCATTTGGAACCAACTGGGGCAATTCCAAAGCTAGAGGCGGGGCTCAACTAGAGTTGTCTGCTGATGATAATGATGACCGCCAGCCATGCATGGGGCTTGGCCACAGCTCCACCTGGCCTGTTCATGTGTGGCTTGACTTTCTTACAACCTCATAATTGGCCTCCAAGAGTGAAAGTCCCAAGAGAAAAGTAAAACTAAGATGAAACTGAGTGGTGTTTCTCATCCCGTTCTTAGGAATTGGTTCACATAGCCTTACTTCTGCCCTTCTCTGTTCATCAGAAGTGAGCAAGACAGTAGAGGTGACCTGTCATCAAAGGGGGAGGAATCCGATGCGACCTTTGGGATGAGGTACATAAAAGTATTTCTGGACATGTCTTAGAACCATTACAGATAAAGAGATAAATGTGGGAGTAATTTTGTCAGTGATATCTGTATACTGTGAAGCAGAATTTCTTGGACCTTTTCTACTTATCACCACTCTTTGCCTAGGAAATTTTTATGCAGTCTTGGGTATATAGGCATATAAAAATTGATGTGCTATACTAATTAAATAGTTGCCAGCAATAAACCATAAAGAAATTTGTTTTGAAACAATTCCTTGGTACGCATATAATTGTACCATTTATTAAAGATGAAAGCCAATTTTTATAACACTAATAAAGAATTAAATCCTGACTGACTATTTAAAACTACAAGTCATAGAGCATCTTCAACATATATTAGGGTTAATTGTTAATTGACACTTTAATTTTATAATTATCAATGCTGAGAATGCTGTTTCATATAAAAGGTAGAAGTAAGTTCAGGACCCTTTCAGAAAATTTTGGAAATTCTTTTATAATTCCAAGACAAAATTCTTTTGATAACTTTTTTTAAAAGACACTAAAGTCATCAGTTCAAATGACCAGTTTTAAAATTATTAGAGACAGCATTAACTATTCAAGATGATCTAATGCAACCTTATATTTATTGTTTAAAACCATAGTAATGTAGTACGAGCAAGATGTTACATTGGGTAAAGGCACTTCCTGGTTAAACCTGAGTTTGATTTCTTTTTTTTTTTTTTTTTTTTTT
>CABHPP010127731.1:0-20743 GCA_902168425.1 Peromyscus attwateri
GGGGGGGCTATCATTGGCTGATTTTATTATATAGTTTATTATAGCGATGGAAAACTAACACATCCATAACAAAGCATGCACAGACGTGCTCCTTGCGGTGTCGTTTATATCGGAAGGAGGCATCAAATGTTTGCTCTTGAGAGTAGAGCCAATTCTAGCATATTTGCGCAGTGGGATAGACACATACCGCATGGGTGTGAAAGTTAAAGAACTAAGACAACGGCATGAACTGTACTTAAATTAATGCAAAAAACGTAACATCGAGCTGCAAAAAGCATCAGCTGTATCCATACCGATCATTTTAAACATTTTATCTGTAAGGAAAAGATGAGTAGGATGCTGATTCACTCCCTCTGCTGTAGTTACCTCTAGTGAGGGAAAGAGTGAGTAGAACAGAGTTTCATTACAGCCATAGTTTCTGTTCCTTACCAAATATCTGAATCCATTACAGTGAGTTTGGAGCTGGCACAAGGAGATTGTGTTGTCTGTGCTCACTTCTCAGAGTCGTCAGCATCTTGTTTCTCTTGTTTTATTAACACATATGAATAGTGCATGTTGGTGGGACTCAGTGTGACAGTTCCATACATACACGCAGTATGTATCAATCAGTCCGAGGCAGGCTTTTCTTCCACCCAGACTATGCTTGAAGGCTTTTTGTCTCATGTCTCATACCCAAACACATCACTGTTTCAGTTAGCTTCCCTGTAGACATTGGCCCTTATCGTTAGTTTATCACTCAGGTTATGAGGCCCCAGACCACAGGCCGTGACAAACTCCAGCCTATATGGCAGGAGGGCAAAGCCAGTGATAGAATGGCTCGCCTGTTCTCCTTTGCTCATTCCGGTAGCCAACTAACATGTGACTCTCTTTGACCTGCAGACCCTGTTACCTCAACTGCCTGGCTTGTCGGTCTCTTCTGGATGTAGTTGCTCAGTTCAATGTTGGCCAGCTCACATTTGTGAGATTTGTGGGCACTCCCTCTTTGCTCTATTAATCTGCAGCTGACCCCACTGTTTCTGAACCTCTTTCCTCCTTTCACTCTCTTGTATACCGACTTTAGGAACAGTTTTATGCTCTTGGATTACTGATGTGAGTGATAAAGGGGTTTCTGTGCAACAATGTCTCATCCCCAAGCTATGTCCTGTAGGCCAATAGTTACCAAATAGGAGAAAGTCCGTGGATCCACTCACCCAGCTCTTAGTGCACTTTCCACAGTTGTCCCTCAGCACAGTCACAGAGGATTGGTGAGGACCCCTGAGGACACTAGGCTCCACAAATGCTCACATCTGGTAGAGGGTGCAGTGTTGACATGAGACCTGTGTACATTGTCCTGGACGTGTACAGCATCACTGTTCTGTTTGTGGCTAACACGCTCTGTGACAGCAGTGGCTGCTTTGCTGTTCCATATAGGAAATGACAAGAAAAGAAATGTGTCCATGTTTGGGCCAGACAACACGTTTCCTTCCTAAGGTTTTGGATCCACGGGTGGTAGAACTCATGGACGAAGAGCCCGTGGAAATGAGCTCACTGTGCTGCTGTGTTTAGATCTCTACTGTTTATATTTCTGTATCTATTTTAGCATAACATTCCAGCAGCGAGAAAAATACTAATTATTGGGGGATTGTGTAGACAGTAGAAATAACTTTATAATGGAGAAAACAAAGACCACAGATTTTTGCTGCACACATTTTATGATTTCCCAGTATATTTTTTTTTCTTAGCCAAAACTGGATTGTGCTGTTCTTGGTACTTTTAAAACCTGCCATTTTCCTTTAAATGTTTTTTTTTTTTCATTCTTCTCTCATGTATTACATCCTGACTGCAGTTTCCCCTCCCTCCTCTCCTACCAGTCCCCCCAACCCCCTCTCTACCCCCCATTCACTTCTCCTCCATTTCCCTTCAGAAAAGGGCAGGCCTCCTAAAGATACCAACCAAACACGGCACATCAAGTTGCAATAAGACTAGGTACCTCTCCTCCTATCAGTGCTGGACGTGGTAACCCAGTAGGAGGAAAAGGGTCCCAAAAGCAGGCAATAGAGTCAGAGACAGCCCCTGTTCCCACTGTTAGGAGTCCCATAAGAAGACTAAGCCATACAACCAGAACACATATGCAGAGTGCCTAGGTCAGTCCCAAGCAGGCTCCCTGATTGTCAGTTCAGTCTCTGTGAGCCCCTATGAGCCCAGGTCAGTTGCCTCTGTGGGTTTTTTTGGTGGTGTTCTTGACTCCTCTGGCTCCTATAATCCCTCTTCTCCTCTTTAGCAGGATTTCCTGGGCTCCACCTAATGTTTGACTGTAGGTCTCTGCATCTGTTTCCATCAGTTGCTGGATGAAGGTTCCCTGATGGTGAATATGCTAGGCTCCTGTCTATGAGTATAGGAGAACATCATTAGGAATCCTTTCATTGGCTTTTGTTTTTGTTTTTGTTTTTGTTTTGTTTGTTTTGCCAGTCAGTCGTGTTTGGTTCTATCCAAAGTCTCTGGGCTACTCAAACTCTGGCTCGTGGCCCTCCAGGCAGATTCAGGGGTGGGCTCCCTCAAGTGGCATGGGTCTCAAGCGGGACCAGTCATTGGTTGGCCACTCCCACACTCTCTGAGCCACCTTTACCCCAGCACATCTTGGAGGTAGGACAAATTGTAGGTAGAAGATTTTGTGGCTGGGTTGGTGTCCCAATTCCTCCACTTAAAGTCTTGCCTGGTTACAGGAGATGACTGGTTCAGGCTCTGCATCCTCCATCTCTTGAAGGTTCCGCCACCACATTGGGGACCAAGCTTCCAGTACGGCAACCTTTGAGGGACAAACCACACCAAACTACAACACTGTGTCATTCTCCCATTAACTCCCTTTTAGATCTACAGAAACATCTGGATGTGATTCTTCACTCGGGAATAGTTTACTCTGGAAATGGTGTCAAGTAGGGTGAGTACCTTTAACTTCTTCCCTGTCCCACATCAGTTTCTGTCTCCATTTAGAAGGGATGTAATTGTTCCTCACTTCAAAATTCAGGCTACCTGCTCACATGGATCTAATACTCTTGGATTGAACTGCTATTTTCTGGGATCAACCCCAAAGTCTTCAGTTCATGTCTGGCTTCTTTGGTCTAACTTGTATTTAGACTTGTCTGTATATTGCTCACTTGAGTTTGTTTTCCATAGACACCATCATTGGAGCATCCTTGACTACTAGCATCTACATCTTAGCCATGCATCTCCGTAGCAAACCAAGCTTGTAGGTGCCAGTCAAGGAAGGCTCCCCTCCACCTCTGCACCCTACAAACCACTTGTTCAGACAGAGATGTTTAATGGATATGGACCGTGCCAGTCAGCCAACCAGCCGTACCTTCATTTGCCATTTATTGGGTGTTCTGGACATATCCAGTACAGTGAATCAGACAAATGAAATTATAACCCTGAAATTCAAGGAAGTCAGTTCAGAAGTGAAGACCAGGGAACCAGTGAATAATAACTGTAAGTTGAATAATTGTCATGTCCATTTTGGAAGTATTAAAGGGGGTGTCCTCAGCTCTACCAAGGAGGAAAGTGAGAAAAAATACAAAAGCTCAACACACACTCACGGGTGACCAGAGGGTCACATCTGTGCCTGTGGTCTTGGAGGTAACTGACCAGGCAGTTGTTAAGACTCACCTCATTGTAGGTGGGCCAAAGAGAAAAGATCCCTCTGCCCTGAAGAGTCCCAAGAAATGTTCCAGAAGAACACTAGACCCCCTGTATGGTGTGCAGACACCCTCTCAGTGGGCATCCTAGAAAGACCTGGTGGGTATTGGATGGCTGCACAGCTTTTCCAAACATGGCTAAGTAGCCAAGACCCTCTGAGGTAGGGACCTTTCTTTTGAGAAAGGCACAGTCTCCTCCCAGAGGACAGGGACACACTGCCCCCATCATTCCCCCCACTGCCCACGCCTTCGGCCTGTCCCATCCCCTCCTTGGCCCGTCAGCAGCTCTTGCAAACAACTGCTTCTGCGAGTGCTTCCCTAAGAAGCCTGGAAAGAGGATGTTGGAAACATGCAGGGGGTGAAGTTCAGGGGAGGAGAGAGCTGGAAAGTGGCCAGAGTTCTGTGTGAGTGGACACTGCTGGCTGCTGAGCCACTTGACCTGTGACCGGAGGCCTGGGAAAGCTTGCTTCCTCTCTTTCATTTTATTTATGGATCCATGCAAGCTTCCTATTTGTACAAACATTCTGACAGGAGCAGGCTTTCATTTGGCCACAGCTCAAGGCTGGGCGACTTTTCCCTCTGCCCAGGGCCTGCTACTCAGCCTCCATGACAGTCAGGCTTCCACGCTCTTCCCATGTTAGCTTGCCCATGTGCTGAGATGTTCCATGCCTGGAACCTTCTGCAGTGCGGTTTGGGAATATTCATGTTCTACCGCATCCATCTGGCTGTCGATAGCTGGGACGTTGTTAATTACCAGTTGTTAGATGGAGACACTTGTTCATCAGCACTAATGGGTATTTACCCTCTGTTTGGATATTGTGTAAAATGAGAAGGCTTTAGTTCATGCTGGTGCACAGTTGATTATGCGCCATGTTTGAGTGGCCAAACTGTTTCACTTGTACGTAGATTTTCTGAAGAAGGAAAGGAAGCAGATCAGAGACCAACATGCAGACCAGTGTCTCTCAGGATGCATAAGGGCGGCAAGAGACAAAATTCACCCAGCAAGGGTGATGAGGCCCTCCACACTAATGAACTCAGCCTGACCTCTCTGGCGTGTTCCCATGGACAGCAAGGTATTGCATAGACCAACCCTGAGCCTTCCAGAAGCGTGAGGACCTATGACAGGCGCTGCTTCCAAGCCACATGACACAGGGCAACCCTGTGAGACTGTCCTCTGATGAATGTTGTCCAAGGCAACAAACCAGAGATGTCCATTTTTAATCAGCAAAATGGAACAATTTAGCTTTCAGGAGCAGGAATTTGCTAATATAAGTCCAGTCATTGGAAAAGGGCTGAAATCAGCCCTGGAGACGGAAGACACCAAAAATAACTTTTGGGTCAGAAAGAAAAGACTCTCCACCACCACAGCAGCCACCCTCCATCAACTCTAGCCAAGAGTTCCAAGGATGGTTTCTTACTCCCAGAAAGAATTGTTCTGAGTTGGTTTTGTTTGTTTGGCTTAAATTCACGCAGCCCTCTGCGCAGGCGGTGGGGCGGTTTCTGATTATTTGTTTCTGCATCTTTAAGGCTGGTGAGTCCACTTTTCAGAGGAAGTTGGGACCAGGAATGAAGGAGCCTGCCCAAGCATGAGTCACCTGGAATAGTAATTAGAACTACACCACAATGGCCAGCGCAGAGAGATCAGGAGGAGGAAGGATTTGCGTCCTCAGTGTCCCGGTGTCCTCATGGCTAGGCTTGGCCCCTAAGACCTTCCCTGGCCCTCGGCGCACCTACCCCCTCACTCTGTCTGTCTCTGCCTTTGTCTCTCTGTCTCTGTCTGTCTTTCTCTGTCTCTGTTTCTCTCCGGGTACTTGTTCCATGTATCAGACAAAAATCTGCTGTTTGGAAGCAATCTGGGAATCAAGACAAGCCTTGGGTCTGGACCCATTGGGCCTAGATAAGGATAAATATGGAAATCCGAAGTGAAGATGATAAGGGATGAGGGACAGTATTTTTAAAGATGAAAACGAAGGTAGCCAAATGTCGGCCAATCTAGTTACTCCAAAGGCAGTGTGTCAAAATACTACAGAAAAATCCTATTATTGTAGCCAAGTGGATGGGGTACACGGGTATGACAGACAACCGTGCAGGGAAAGTCTACATGTTACCAAAGACCCAAGACGTTTTAAATGTTTTCAAAACATTTATTCATTGTTTAAAAAATATTCAGTTTTTGAAAGACTTGTGTAACTCACTAGTGAAGGATATTCAAATTTCCAGCCCCAGTTGATACATTTGAAATGAAGACTATTCAAGAAGTCCTTTTCAAAGCAAAAGAATACTGTTCACTATTTGACCCGTACAATTTCCATAGATTTTAGTAATAATGTAATACAGAATCTCTTGGAGTCTGGCAAGATTCAAGGTGAACACATTATTCAGAGTTTTAGATAAATATATATTCTGTGTTATGTGTGTGAGTGCCTGTGAGCCCATGATATAGCACATGTGTGGAAGTCAAAAGAAAAATCTCAAATATCAATCTGGCCTTCCACCTTGTTTGAGACAGGGTCTCACGTTGCTCAGGTGTACAGCAAGCTAGTCTGAACTGTGAGCATCCTGGGGATTCTCTGATCTCCACCTCCTCTCTAACCATAAGATTTCTGGCCGAGCGGTGGTGGCGCACGCCTTTAATCCCAGCACTTGGGAGGTAGAGGTAGGCGGATCTCAGTAAGATCGAGGCCAGCCTGGTCTACAAAGCTAGCTCCAGGACAGCTAGGACTGTTACACAGAGAAACCCTGTCTCAAAAAACCATATGCATACATATATATATTTGGAATTACAGATACATGCTATGATGCCTGGTTTTTATGTGGATTTTCATTATAAATCTGTATAAGAGTGACCAGTAATAACCATACAACAGAATCAATACTAAGCTGTTTAGAGATTTCCTCTGCCAATAAATTAATTCAAATCTCTTCACTTTAGCTTCAGGCAGACTCTTTGGACAAGGGCACAAGGCAGCCACTTTCTTCACCAAAATATCCCAAGAGTGATCTCTAGGTAACATACTAAAATTCTTCTCCTCTGAAACCTTTTGAGCCAGCCGCCCACAGTTCAAATCATTCTCATCAACATTGTCTCCCATGCTCCTTCTAGTATGGCCCATTAAGCAGTGCTTAAAGCATTCCACTGCTTTCCTAACCCAAAGGACCAAAGTCCATGTTACTCCAAACAAAAACATGATTCAGTCTATCACAGTAATACCACAGTTCCTGGTACCAACTTCTGTCTTAGCTAGGGTTTCTATTGTTCTGAGGGTACACCACAACCATGGCAACTCTTATAAAGGAAAGATATTTAATTGAAGTGGCTTACAGTTCAGGGGTTCAGTCCACTATCATAATGGCAGGACATGGTGGTGTTCAGGAAGACATAGTGTTGGAGAGATCACTGAAAGTTCTAAATCTTGTGCAGGCAACAGTAAGTGGTCTCAGATACTGGGCGATATCTTGAGCATTATGTGAGACCTCAAAGCCCACTTCCACAGTAACACACTTCCTCCAACAAGACCACACCTACTTTAGCAAGGTCATACCTCCTAATAGTGCCACTCCCTTTGGGGGCCATTTTCTTTCAAACCACCACAACACATGCAACACATGATGCTTAAGTTGAACACTCCACAAACACAGTCTTGAATAAATCAATAGATAATGTTAAAAAGTGGTTCCTGAAAGGAGATGGATGAGAAGGTCCACAAGGTCTGTCTTTGTAAGCGGTGCTTTACAGTGGCCTATCTGGATCCATGGGCTTATCTGGATCTGTTGATTCAACCACCCATGGATTGGAAATATTTGAGAAGTACCTATACTAGATTCAAACTATCACACTAGGCTTGCAGGTTCACTAATGAAAACAGACTGAAAACAGTGACAATATGCCCCAGAGCTGAGAAATGACTTGGGAAGATTGTAGCTGGGAACCCTAAGCCATAGGTATTAGAAATGACTGTTTCAGTTAGAAGCATCTGGGAGAATGAGAAGGAACGGAATTTGGTTTTCAAGCTGTTAACTTTTCATTCTGCTGCAATGTGAACGTCTCCTAATTTGCTTCATGATACTGTGACCTTACCTCATGAAAATCACCTCCCAAAGGCGCCACCTCTAGACACCGTAGTTGATTATATTTCCATCCTCTCAGTGCCTCACAATAGGGGTTTAATTACAGCAGGTGAAACTCGGGGCACTGTCAAACCGCATCCAACCACAGCTCCCAGGAGGCCGATGTCACGGGGAATGCACCAGATCCTCCTGAGGGAATGCTGGACTGTGTTCAGGACAGCTTAGGGCCGAAACCTTAGAACCAAATACGCATGTCGGGAGAGGAAGGACTGAAAAGAACAGCAGCAACATTAACATCTGGACCCTGGGAGGGTGGCTCAGTGGGTAAAGGCACTTGCCACCAAACCTGACTAGCTGAGTTCAATCCCTGGGATGCACATGATGGAAGGAGAGACCCGATTTCCTCAGGTTGTTCTGTAACATCCACATGCATGGGTGGCACAAGCATGCACACATATAAAAGTAAATCGATCAATAAATAAAAGATTAACATATGAAAGAAGCCAGTTGACAGAACAGACTAGGCTGGGCTACATGCAACAGAGCATACACTCAAAAAGCCCTCATGTAAGTGACCTATAAAGGGCCATGATGCAAAGAGGGTCCTGGACACTTGCTGAAGGTCCTGGGTCCACTGTTGCTGTGCTTTGTGATTCATTAGCCCTTCCAACAGTCTGGAATTCTAGGGTGCTGCCACCCATATTTTATAGACAAGCACTCTGAGGCTCACATGGGCTCCGAGCATGTTACACCTGGTCAACCTGGATTGTAAACCTGAGGTTTGGGTTTTTGCAGAGAGTGCCTATGGTTCCAGAGCTCACAGGACTTTCCATTTCTCCTCTGTGGCCCAAGTGTCTTAGTGGCAGAGCAGAGCCCAGCAGAACAAAGGGGTTCTAAGGTTCATGAGGTCATCCTGAGCAAATTGGCTTGCTTTGGAATCACAGAAAATCCTGTAGTAAGAAAGAGGAAATAAGTCTGGTTCACAGGCACCCTGTGGGGCGAGTTCCTTCTGCTGCTTGGCTGTTATTCAAACACAGGATTATAGGCCACCTCGGCAACTTCAAATGCAAAAGCAAAGAAGTGACCCAGTGTTAAGACAAGGGATTTGATATTTGACCATTAAAAAGAAGTCCTTCTTAATTCAAAACAATGGAAACTTGGGTTTGGAAAGCATTAGAGAGAACATTCTAGACTAATCCTTTTTCTTTGCTTCTCCTCCTACCTACACAAAAGCACAAATCCCTCCCCAGGTACCTCTGAAAAGTGACCTTGCTCCTTCAGCGATGGGAACAGCTCTTTCTCAGAGGCATTGGTTCCTTTTGGTTTGATGGTTGAGCCAGCCTATCATGACTATTTTAGCAGTTTAATTAGCAGTAAAGCTAGGAGATTTAATGCCCTTACTCACTCTGCCCCTCTCCAGGAAAAGACACTCTCATTAATCTCCTGTTTCTCTTGAAACAAATCAGCACACATTTGGCTTTAAAACAATCTTATACTTGGGGTCAGAAGTCAGAAACAGGTGTCAGCTGGCTGAAACTGAGGCATCCGCACAGCCATGGAGCCCTGTGGAGGTCTGAGGGAGAATGTTTCCTGACTGTTTCTAGGCCCTCAAGATCTGTTTGCAGTTTATAGTCTTGCTGACACCCTAGGCTCTCCCTCCACACTCCATCCTAGGATCAGTTCTTGGCCTTGCTCTACAGCGCGGATAGTCTAACCAGGGAGCCCTTTCCCTTTGTCTCTGCTCCCTGCTCTCACACACAACTCCCTCGGCCTGCACCTTCTTGATGTAAGCCCCTCAAGGTGCCCCTAGAGTGGTCAGGCTCTGCCCCCACTCTAACTGCTGTCTATAAGGGCTGTCTCCAGCTCCTCAAAATGCAAGAGGCCAAGCTCTGCCCTACTAAGAAAAAAAAAAAAGCCCAAGATCAGGCCACAGAATCCTGCCAATCCCTGAGCTTTCCCTAAGATCAGGCCACACAAAATCTCACCAATCCCAAGTCACCCTGGAAAGCTTTGCCCTCCCCCACAAGAAACCCTATATAAAGCCGGCCTCCTGCTCAGTTCTTTGTTGCTTCTCTACTGAGCAGAGGCAGCCACCTTCTTGTGTCTTTCCCAATAAATCTCTTGTGTGAGGTTTCTTGAGCGGTGTGACTTTGTGATAATCCTTGGCTCCTAACTGCCAGGATACCTTTCCCTTCAGAACTGTAACACGTACACTTGCAACCCCACAACTTTGCACACCACATATTTCCTAGAAAAATCCTCAGGATCATTCAGAAACCCCTTGTAGGGTGCATAGCCCCTCCTCCACATGTCACTAGCCCTAACCAGCGTTCTTTGGACAGCTAAGTGAGTCCTGGAAACATCTTGTTACCATCAGACATTTACAAGAGGTCTGGGACCACTGAGACTCTGTGTTTCTCTTCTGAATTTAATGTAATTTATTTATTGGGATAGAGGTACATATCTCAGGCCCCATGTAGGGTCAGAGGAAAACTACCTGGAGCCCATTATCCCCTTCTACTGTGTAGGTCCCAGGAACTGAACTCAGGTTGTCAACTACCACCGTTATCCACTGTACCACCTCTCAGGTCCCACTCTGCCTTTCTAATGAGCTCTTGGCAATGCAGTGCTGAAGTTCAAGGTGCACTATGAATTATCAGCCTCTGCAAACCAAACAGGGACTTAGAGCTCTTCCCATCATTCATTTCTGTATAAACACATCTAGGGTGCTTGATCTTGATGTGCCAACTTGATTGGATCTGGAATCAGCTATGGAGCACATTTCTGGGGGGTTCCTAGAAGGGTTACCTAGAAGAAGACTGTCCCTCAGTGTGGGCAGCACCTCCGGTAGGTAGCAGCCCTGATGTAAAGATGGAAAAGTGGTGTTCCTTGCTGCTGCCCGTGTCCCAGCCATCACTGCTATTGTCATCATTGCTGCCAGTGGAACCCAACTGCTTTGGCCTTTCAATGTGACTTCATGACTTCAGCACCCTATTGAGTGAGACTTGTAGACTGAGCAGCTACCAGGCTCTCAGCAGCTCCTGCAGGTATCCAGCCATTGCCGGTGTTGCCAATCTAGAGAAGATCTTTCTTTACCTTTTGTAATATACGGTCATTCTATTGACTGCTCTTATACAGAACACTGACTATACATTGTCCTACCAGAATGAGAGACTCCATTGACAGAAAGTTGGATTTCCTGAAGTTCTCAGTTAATGCTTGTGAATGAATTTCAGTGTCTGAAACCTGGTAGCTAATCATTCGTTATCTGTTTAACAGATGAACAAATGGACTCCTTAGGATTTTACAAACAGCTGCCTTAAAAATAGTTGGAATAGGGCTAGCTAGATGGCTCAGTGGGTAAAGGTGACTGACCACAGCCCTCATGACTTAAGTAAGGAGAGAATCAACTTCTGCAGATTGTTCTCTCACCTACAAATATACTCCATGGAATTCATGCCCACACACCTACACACAATAAGTAAATGAATAAAATGTAATTTCAATAAAATGTATTAAAAATAAAACAACTGAGTTTCATTCATCATTGTTTCTCAAATACAAGTGTCTGGGAATACAGTCATATGGAACAACATAAAACCTACTTGCCATTTCAAACACCACTACTAGCTCAACTAGCTAACTGAAGAAACTCAGGATATACTGAGGTTCATCATACATTTGCATGAAAAATAAGAACAAAACCATGGGTTTTTTTTTTTGTTTTTTTTTGTCTAATTGGCTATAGTTAAGGCAGTAAGGAGAAGGAGGACAGTGCTCCTGCCTTCTGGAATCTTCTATCCTCTGCTAGTTTCTATCGAATGCTCTTAGTAGTACTGGCAGAAAAACCAGGCGTGGCTCTCCACAACTGTTAGCTGTCAACAACTGAAGCAGTCGATAGCCAGACTTACTTGCATATTTTACACTCACTTCTATCAGTGGCTATTATAGCAGTTTTAAACCTCCAAGTGACAGGCATCCTGGTAAATATGTGCACATTTCCCACAATTTCATTTGAATGCTACATTCTTTGGCCCTGAAGGGTGGGATGATAGGATGCTCCCTTTCTGGGAAGCTTTGCCTGGTGCCTGACAAAGCATGATACAGTCAGAAAAGACACTGCTGAGGTTGTTACTGCTCGGAATGAATGCCCTAGTATAGATAGATTTTTCTTTAGGCTGCCAGCTCAAAAAAAAACGATACAGAGACTTATTATTAATTATAAAAGATCGACCTTAGCTTGGGCTTGTTTCTAGCTAGTTTTTTTTTCTCTAACTTAAATTAACCCATTTCTATTCATCTATGTGCTGTCATGTGGCTTATGGCTTTTACCTCTCCTCCTGCATGTCCTGCTTCCTCTGCATCTGGCTGATAACTCTGCCTTTCTTCCTCTCCGAGTCCTCTCTGTCCCCAAAAGTCCCACCTAACCTCTTCCTGACTAGCTATTGGCCATTCAGCTTTTTATTAAACCAATCACAGTGACACATCTTCACGCAGTGAAAAGGAATATTCTGCAACACTTTAGGGCCTATATAGTGCTACTGGGAGGTTGTGGAGTCTCTAAGAGGTGGGGCTGAATGGGAGACTTTCAGGTCATTGGATGTGTGGCCTTGAAGGGGCTGGTAGACTCTCAGCCTCTGCTTTTCCTCATTCACTTTCCAGCAATGGGGGTGGGGGTCCGGGTGTAACAGTTTTGCTGAATCATGCTTCCCGACTGGATGCATTGCTTTACCCAAAGTGGTGGGCCAGCCTTCCATCTCCATGAGTTGGTCACCTCAGACAGCCAGAATGGAAGCTGACTAACCGAGGGGCAATAGGTTCATCCCCCCGAATAGGACACGTATTAGCCCAGACCCATTGGTCCAAGCCAGAAGAAACTCTCTAGCTCACACCCTCAGAGGATTAGGAAGTGCCTCATAATCTGGAAGGAAGGGGAATGGAAGTTGCCCACAGCAGATATGTGCCACAGGACCCTGACCTCATCTGCTACCGGCCATTGCTGTTGAGAGTCAGCTTCAACCAGCTTCAACCTGGCATTGCCTGGCTTCATGTGCACATTTTGCAGGCTCTCTGAGGGATCCAGCCTGGGTGACACAAACATTGGCCAGCAGATAGTGGGATCTGTGACTGAAACACAGAATGCCCACTGTGAAGTCTGGGAGTGTCTCAATACATATACACACAAACCCATCAATCAACCAACCAACCAATCAATCAATCAATAAGCAAGCTTGTCAGAAAATGGAGGGATGAAGGTGAAAGGCTCCCACTGAGAAAATGTTTGCTTTTACCTGATATGCCTAGAAAAAAAGGCAATACCAAAGTAGGGTATCTAAAATGTGGCTTTTCCTCTTTATTTGTGGATTCTGTATTTGGGAATTCATTAACTCATTAAAATTTATGTGTAGCCCTCAAATCCATACTTCTTCAAGATTAAAATGAATATGTGTCCAAGGTCATTTGCACATATAGAATGGTGGAAATTTTAAGTTGCACATTCCAGTCTCTCTGTCTCTCTCTCTCCCCTTACTGTGTAGCCCTGGCTGGCCTAGAACTGACTATGTATAACCAGGCTGGCCTTGAACTCACAGAGATCAGCCTGCCTCTGCCTTCCCAATGCTGAGACTAAAGGTGTGTGCCACCATGCCTTTTAATTTCTGTCTTCTTATTACATCTTTCATGCTGTAGAAAATGTTCCTCTTCACTAAATCATTCCTACCATTCACTGTTTTTGTTGTAGAATATTATTTTAACTGGGCAAAGATGTGTTACATTTGTTTATGCTGTGAAATATTACTGTAATTATGTGAAGATGTGTTACATTTGTTTCTGCTACCTTTGTTAATGATGTAAAGATGTGTTACATTTTTTGTGCTGTATTTGTTTAATTATGTAAAGTGTTGCTCTTTCACCTTGCCTGCCTAAGGCACCTGATTGGTCTAATAAAAAAGCTGAATGGACAATAGCTAGGTAGGAGAGGGACAGGCAGGGCTGGGGGGCAGAGAGAATAAATAGGAGGAGGAATCTAGAGGGAAGAGAAAGAGAAGAGGAGAGAATGAGAAGAAAGAGAGGGACATGCCCGGGAGGGAGGGAAGGAAGGAAGGAAGGAAGGAAGGAAGGAAGGAAGGAAGGTAAAAAGCCCCGAGGCAAAAGATAGGTGAAGAGAAACAGGTTAACTTATAAGAGCTAGCAAGAAATGAGCTTAAGCTAAGGCCGAGCATTCCAAACTAATAATAAGCCTCCGTGTCATGATTTGGGAGCTGGTTTGTGGCCCAAAAGAAAAAGCCTGGTACCCTGTTTTAAGTGACCTCAAAGCATGGTGCTGATGTATTGTCTCTACTCACAAGAAGGGTGCCATGAGCCTTACAAAGAAACTACGTGTTAGATAAGCCTTCTGTAGGCATGAATTATGACATTCTTGGCGATGAATTAACTATTAATGAATTGATGGCATGTATTAAAGTAGGTCACTTTATAGAGAAACATATATAACATGCAGTTATATATTGATCAACTGACAAAACTGTGATCAGAATTTCATAGGAACCTCTCCCTGTATTCCCTCAAGGAGCAGTATTCAGTATTTGCTAATGTAGTGTTGATGGTGGCTTTACAGAATTCAAGTACTATGAATTATGAAAATCAAATTTACATATGTTTAGATTCTTAGACTTTGGTCTTCTGATTTCTACATGGCATTTTTTTTTTTTCAAAATTCTGAAGTATTTCACTTTAAACCAGCCGTTGACTGCAATTCTTACATGGTTGTGAATTTGTTGCCATTTTATTAAATGTCTTGCCAATATCCTGAATCTTTTCACTGCAGTCTACAGAGGGGAAAGGTTGACTCTGAGCCAGGCATGGTCTTCCTCGGAGAGCACAAGCCTTCCTATCAGACTCGGAAGATGACAATCTTTTTCCCATTTAAGGAAAGCAATCAACTCAGCCTACGAAGACACTGTATTTCCCTTGCAAATGAGCTTCATTACCAGCTTGTATTATGACTCTTCTCGTAGCTAGAATGAGAGGCTCATGGCTCTACATCATAGTGAAAATTGTCTCAGCCCTGAATTATGTGCTCATCTATAACCAGGTTTAATTATGAACGTCACCATGAGGTTGTGTTGTGAATACTCTTGTGAGTGCTTAGGAAGCTGCTCTTGGGTACAGTGGGATTTGTCTCTGCTAAATACTTGTCCTGGGTTTACAGAAAATGTTCTTTTTGCATATTTTATTTATCTTCAGCATTAAACTGATTAATGCCAGTCTTATTATTATTAAGAAACATTATCTAGTGATGACTTGGCTCAAACTAAAATCAAAGCTCAAGTGAGTCTGAAACTTTGAATCCATGTAATTATCCCCTAGTGGCACCGTGTGACTTGCTTATTAATTCTCAATTGTGGCCTAGGCCATCATACAGAGAACTTTGTTTGCTTGTGGGGAAATTTTCTTACTGCTCTGTTGACAGAAAATTTACTTAAATAACAATATTTCCAAAGTCAAATTATCTCATTCTACAAACACAACAAAAAAGACAACCTAGATGCATTAATAATTTGCAAAATAAGAAATATGAGTGATCAATAATCATACAAATGTGAGTGAACTCTTCAATAAAGAAATAGCATGCAAATTTAAACAAGTTATAACTGTCTGTCTATTAAGTTGATAGATACTGTTTATTAAGTAATATTAAACCGGTGTCAATGGACGTCCAAGCTAGAAGGCTGACTCTGGAGCTGTCAGGCAGTGACATGAGAGGAAACACATTAAAGCATTTTGAGCAATATATATCTTCACACATTTATCCCATAGAAGAGTCTTCAGCCATTCTATTAGAGAGTTTTCTTTCAGGATAGTCAGTGAAGCTTTGTTCACATGTTGAAAGTTTGGAAACATGTATGTATAACAATTAGGGGAGAGTCAATCAGTTGTGGCCTTCCCTTAGGATGGCCTATCTCAAGATGGCCTATCCCTAGGATGGCCTATCCCTATGCCTCCATTAAAGACAGTGCCTATCCCTATGCCTCCATTAAAGACACAATGGGTAGATGCTAATTAGAACCACAGTAATGCACCATTGAAACCCACCAGACTGGTGAGAGTTTCAAAGTCCAGCAGGCTCCTGAATTAATAAGGACTCTCAGCAATATGAATTCTAGGCAATGCCTGTGGGAGTAAAACTGTAGAGTTTAGCACCGTGCAGGAGATGGAAGATGTCTCTGCTCCACAATTGCTCTGCAGATTTACTCCCAAGAGAAACTCTCAAGTATGTGAAAATAGAAGACATATTCAAGAATGCTAGCAGCAATGGTGTTTGTTAAGGGAAAAAAAGTTAGAAGAATAAATATGCCTAATTCAGTATATGCAGTACATTCATATAGTGGTGTCTTGTGTACCAGTGGAGATGGCTGGCAGGGGTTGATCTGAATCCACAGGGACCAATTGCCCAAACCAAAGATGTATTGGGGAGACAAAATGCAAATTGAGAGCAAATATATGACAACAATACTTAAGGTTTTATTTTGCTTTGAGACGAGATCTCACTATATAGTTCATGATGGTCTGGAACACATGATCCTCCTGGCATACTCCCCCAAGTAGTGGAATTACAGGGTGGTACCACCATATTGTTTCGGTCAACTTATTTAAGTTTCAAAGTCTTTCCTGTATGTTGCTTAAAAGCATAAATATATGAGGGGCCAGTGAGATGGCTCAGTGGATAAAGGTGCCTGCCAATGAGCCTGATGACCTGAGTTTGATCCCCAGGATCCACATGGGTGTAGGACAGATCAACTCCCACAGTTGAGTTATCCTCTGACCTCTGTAACATACACATATACATGTAAATAAATGTATGTATCTTTTTTAGAAAAACATGGCTATATGAGATAAATGTACAAATAAGATAAATGCACAAATAGGAAGATAAATGTACAAAGAGTATACATCATAGGGATAGGGATAGGGATAGGAAAGTCACTCAAGTCCAAAAGAAAGTTGATGGCTTGGAGGGCCACACGTGGCGTTCAAGCACTAGGAGACTATTTCCTTCCCAGGAGCAGGGGCAGGTATAAGGATGTTGTTCTTGTCCTATTTTCAAGTGTGTGTGTGCATGCATACACTTATGTTTGTTTGGGTGCGTGCATCGGTGTGAATGTGTGTATGCAGGGGTCAGAGGACAATGTTAGGTGTGAGTTCTCAGGTCTTTGTTTAAGATAGAGTCTATCATTGACCTGGAATGTCACCATATAGGTCAAACTAGTTGGCCTGTGTGTGCCCAAGGATCCACCTATCTCTTGTTTGCTATCTTGCTGCAAGTGTGTGCCACCATCATCTGCTTCGTCCATGGGTTCTGGGAATCAAATTCAGTGAAAAGCAAGCACTTTGCCAATGGAGCCCCCTCCCATGTATGTTACAACGGCATGGGAGGTGTCTCTCCTAAGTGTTAGGAATGCATAATATTGTTAAAGGAATAGATGATCTTTTGAAAAGACCTAATGTAGAACCAACTGGATAGATACAAGGCAACGTAGAACCGTACACAAAGTAGAATTTCACAGTGCTTCCATTGGGCTCCTATAGCTCCTAGAACCACTTTTTCACATAACTGCCCCCCAAGGCACAGGGGCTGAGTACAAAAAGGGAAGGACTCTGGGTCACTTGTTTCTCAACAAAATCAGCCTAACATGCACTCTGACCTTATCTGATGGGGGCTGAGGTGACTGGGCAGATTCACAGTCAATTCTCCTGGCTTGGCCCAGACCCTTTCTGCAGAATTCTCTTTCAGAATATGTAGGTCACACCACCCAGCAGAATAATAGCATGTGGTGAGCTCTGCGCATGCGCTGCACCGTGTTTCCAGCAGCTGAAGGGATATCATGCATAATTGAGTGAGCTCTTCTCTGTTCTCAAAGCCAGTCTGGTGACATCTGAGACCCTGAGCCCTGGATAACTGAGAGCATTTTATTCCCTTTGTCTGGGGTTTTCTCACCCTTTATCCTGGGGTTTGCTGTCTGCCAGGTGTACCACAGACTGGCAACCACCTGTTTGGGCTCAGCTGGTGCTCTGGCAGTAAGGAGGGCCCAAGAGCCCCAGCCCCCTCGTTCAGGAATGGAGACAGGCTGCTTCTTTGCCCTTCACAGCCTCAAGTTTCCAAACGAAGATCAATCAGGGAAGATTGAATAAGAATTTCACAAACACTGGTGATGTTCTGAGGGCAGCGCGTGCCCCCCGTGTGTATTTTAAACAAAGACAATTGCTCAAACCATGCATGGGCTCAATGTATGGGCTCCACGTAACACCAGGTCTTGCCTGGAAGACAATGGCGCTCATCTGTCCTTTTGTTTTCAAAGGGAAATGCTGACTCCTTAAAATCACTCCCATGGAGCTAACATGTCACAAAGCAAAGTCAAATACCAAGTGTCTCCATCCCAGACAGCCCATCACAACCCATGTGAATCTGTAGAAACGCAGAGTCTTATCCCTGAGTTCTGGGACAGCTGAAGCAGCCACTACCCCTGGACAGATGCATCGGTTCCAGTGTGGCAACCCCCCAAAGAAGCCCCATGTCTCCACTTTGTCTCCAGCTCAGAAATCTCTGAGAGATATCAACACTGTAAGTGAAGCCACCTGCCCACTATGTAGCTGCCCAGGGATGGGGAGTGAGGGGTGACAAACTGTGGGAAGGTACCCATTCAGATCCTCCTGAGTCTGCATGTCATCTATGGCTTCCTCACAGTTGTCTTCCTCCTCCCTAGTGAGGAGGTTTCTGGGCCTATAAGGGAAGTTTGGCGGGGGATGGAGGGGGCATGGATGGGGGTGAGGGGTGGTGGGTAAGGTGGAGACTATTTCATTTCTTTTTGTTACTGAACTCAGATTCAAGCGATTAAAGTGGTAGGAAGATGGGAAGGTGGGCGAACGGTAGGACTATCGTAAAAGAATGAAGGAAGGAAGGAACTCACGATCTACTAGGTCTCGGAATATCATGGAAGAAGGGTACCTGTGACATGATTTTTCTCATGTTCAATTAGCCCTTGGTGGGTACTGTATGTGTGCCCCATGCTTATCACTGGAACCCCTGTGCCCCAAAGGCTGCCCAGAGGTGAACACTTCTAGACAATGGCTGGCAGCCCTGAGTATGGAAACATGGGAGCTCTTTTGCATCCTGGTTACAGCATCCTGGGGCTTCACCATCCAGAGCTCCCCATGGGACTTCACCGTCCAGAGCTCCCCATGGGACTTACAACTACTACCGTCCAGTGTTTTCTCTTGGTACAGTGACACTGTTAGGCCATCATTCCTCCCTGCTCCGTGAAATTCTTTTGCTGTCTCATCTCCAGGACTGCTTCTGAGGGATCCAAACTAAGGCACTGCCATTATGATCCATAGAAGTCAGAAAAAGAGTTCTTAGGAGGGCCTTAGAGATGGCTCAGTGGTTAGGAGCACTTACTACACTTAAAGAGGACTAGAGTTCAGCTCTCACCATGCACATCAGGTGACTCACAGCCATAAGTAACTCTGGCTCCAAGGGATCCAACACCCACTTCTGGACTCTGAGAGCATCCCCACTCACATGCACAAACCCATGCACATACACATAATTTTAAAATCATAAAAATAAGTCTTTAAAAAATTAATCTTAAATCAATTCCTGTGACTGTCGGGCGACAGTGTTCCCCCAGCTACGGTAGAAATGGGCAACCGTGCGTTTTACTTAATGACTTTCACGAAAAGCCTGCTATGAAGCAAAGCTAGAGAGATTGGTAATATTGAGAAAGAAGAAAATCTGTTATGCTTGTAACCCCTTTTCATGAAACTGTCTTTCTTCCCTCGATTTCCAGTAAGAAACTTAAATTCTCTGGAACCCTCATGAGCTCACTGAGCAGGAGGAATTCCCAAAGGGAAATAGACAATAGGGTGACCAGCAATGAGGCTGCCCTCTACAGTGATCCCTCACTGGTGACAATGCAGTGAGTTGCTTTTCTGTCTTGTGCCCCTGTGGACACACCCCTCTTCTTCTTCATATACATATATATACATATATATATATATATTTATATATGAAGGAAATATATATGTATCCTTTCGAGACAGGGTTTCTCTGTGTAACAGTCCTAGTTGTCCTGGAACTCTATGTAGATCAGGCTGACCTCGAACTCACAGAGATCTACCTGCCTCTGCCTCCTAAGATTAAAGGCATGCGCCACCACCGCCCAGCCACACCCATCTTCTTTACCAGACTGAAAGCGAGGACCAGAGGTAAATGGCCCCTTCATGGATGCTGTACAACTCTGTGCTTTTTTTACCCATCCCTCAGGCCACCTAGGAGCTCACAAGGACCCAGATAATAACTGCCTTTTCATTGGCAGGTGTCTCTTTGGTACAACGGTCCATTCCATTTGTAAGATTTGTGATATCTTTTTCTTTAAAGCAGGGTTAAATAAGAAAAACTTTACTGAAATCATTATACCTTAGCAGACGTTACTTTTGGTGTTGCTAGGGAAGAGTAACTTAGGCTTTGTGGTGATCTCTGGGAGTCAGTTTGGGGAAGGTGAAGGCCAGATCCTCTATCAAAGTCGGGACGGCTGTGCCTGCCTCATACTGTGTGAGGCCGTGCTGGGAGGCAGCTGTGCAGCCAGAGGAGACACTCCTGTTTCCTTCACATCTGGAGAGGCTGTGGGACTAGTTCCTCACCGACAGAGTAAGCAGGAGCCAGGCATGCTCCTTCTTTCCTCTTTCCTCTAAGTCTCCGGGCTGCCTTGTGTTGAAGGTGGCACACCTCTACCAGACTAACTTCACAGAACCAAACTCCCACCACTGTTGGATGGACTTTCCTTGTTTAAAAGATGGGCTTCCTCTACAGTGGGCTAGGACGGCCTGTCACTGCAGCATGTTTGATCTTGGTACGGAAGCCTCCCACTTCTCAGAAGCCTTTGGCCTTCCCACACTTTATAATCATATCAACAACAGACACACATCTGGCCTGTGGTAGTGCTCAG
>CABHPP010127732.1:0-12700 GCA_902168425.1 Peromyscus attwateri
GGGGGGGGGATGAACTCGGGCTTTTCTAGTTTTCCCGAGCTTTCTCAAGCCTTAACCCTTTCTTTTCTCTGTGTCCCGGGGCATTTGTTTTGACTGGCCTCAGCCACCAGGGGTGAGGAGAAAGCCTGTGTTCAAAGCCCAGCTCAGCCCCTGTAAAACCACACCCTGGCCCTGGACTGGGTGCCTAAGGCAAAGTAGAAGTCCACAAACCTGGGTTTCCATCCCAGCTCTGGAAGCAGTGCGGTCCACCAGCTTCCCGCTTCTGGATGCTTGCCTTTTGTCAGTCTGTACTTTATCACTTGTCCAACACCCTCGTGTACTGCGTGGTTTTGTCACCATTCAACAAAAGAAACTGGACTTCTGAGAAGTTCAGAGAATTGGCCACAGCAACATCTAGCCCAGTCATACAACGCCATTCTCAAACTGATTGATTAATCTATGCACTTTGTTGATCTCATCTTTCTGAAGATGGGAGGAAAATTGTGTTTCTTCCAACTCTACTTCTGAGTCAAAGGTTCTGGTCAGTTTCTCTGGGACCCTCAAGTTCTTACTTCTACTGCTTGATTGATAGAAGTTAATACTAGCTTAAAGTAAACTGAAGCCAGCACTTGGCCCAAAAGGCAAATGAGAAAGCCAGTTCTTGATGAAGAGAGAGAGCCCTCTCCCCCACCACTCCCAGCCCCTTAGTTTTCCTCTGTCCTACCTCTCAAGTCATATAGATTGTCCTTCCACATTTTCATTGTATTTAGTGATCACGTTGAAATTCCCTCAGACACACTTTTTACCAGATATTCATTCCTCTTGTGACAGAGAAAATGAACAACGCGGTCCAGCATGAAAAGTTATTGATAAAAAGACGTGGGTGCTGTTTTAAGCCTTACCATTCAATTGCCTTGTAACTGGAACTGAAAGCCTTGCTCTTCTGAGCCCCTGGCTTTGGACCAACCAGCCCACCATGCTTTGCTTTGATTAGCTTACTCATGTTAAATACAGGCGAGGCTGCCCACCTCACTGGGCACATACAGCATTTATTATACAAAGAAGTGGCCTGTGGCGATGACTGCACTCCTTGACATGTCTTCTCCGTCACAGGTGTGCATGAGAACTAACGGATGCCACAATAGGAAAGCCCTGTGCACATGACAGTTCTCTTAGTTATCATGGTGTAGGTCACTGAAGAGGTACACCAAAGTCTTCTTTTCAAGTCTCATTTTTTGGCAGCAATAACAGAAACATATTGGAGCATACATATACCCTTACCAAAGAAGACAAGCTTTATTTAAGCAATGGGAATAGGCACTTAATCAAACCCATAAAGCTGAATCAAACTTTGTGTTTTAATCCAAGCTGGCTCCGTTGTCATGCACCTTTCATTCAGGTTCAGACAGTGATGTCCACGATCAGTCAGAGACACCCAAAATCCAGTAGAGATGCCAAAAGTTTAATTAAAAATGCCCAGGGGCCAACTGCACAAGCTTCTACACTAGAAAGTCCGAAAGACACCAAAGTTCTAGTATAATCATATTTAAAATAAATGGACTATGAAGATTCATCTGTAAAAGTCCTTCATTTCTAGACAGTTGGAATCATACACATCAAGGCTAATTTTCCGTATCATTTCCATTCCTCATCTGAGAAATGAGAATACTCCTAACTATTCCCATGGGTTTTGAGAGGCTTATGTGACATAGTAGGCAAATGTAACTGGCGAGTCTTATTCTTCTCCTGGTACAGTGAAGGCTGTCTCACTTCCTCGGCTGGCATAAAAATAGTGACCCAATGAACTCCATGTTCTTGATTTCTTATGTCCAACCCATTCTATTCCAACATAGCATACTATAAAATCAGCACCATTTGTCCTTGGTCCCCAGCCAAGCACCTATTCCCAAGTGTAAGAGAGCAGCAGTGCTTGTGAGTTATACGAACTTTTAAAAGGGCAGTGGACTATGGTGGAAGAAGTGCTGAAATTATACCCAAAGGCTAACACTGGTGTCCAATCTTGCCTTTGTTATCTGACAGTACAAAACTTCTCCCATGGACTCTAACCTATAAAATAGAAATAACATGAGAACTGTTGGTGAAAACTCAACAAGATAGTAGAAGTGAACATCTTTTGACAACTATATGTATAGAAAAGTAAACTCTTCATAACTTTTCATGATTCACAATGCTGACATCTCTGCCCGTCTAGTCACTTACTCATTTGGCAGAAAGATATTGACACTCACCCTTGGCTGTGCATATAATGGAGTTAATACTGGGAATGCAGAGGTAAGAAGCTATGATTCCAGCTCTTTCTAGTGGAAAGGTAGATATGCACATGAGTCATTGTAGTTTATGACCTAAATAAATTAAAGGCACCAGTGTTGATGGGATTAAAGGACCCTCAAGTCTGCCCAAAGAAGCTAAGTTGTTTACAAAGACAGGGTAGGTAGTATTGGAGCAAAGACTTAAATGATATGCCTGAGTATTTCAAGCAAATATGCCCTATCTCTCTGAGAGAACAGCCCAGAGACAGGACTAAATGAAAGCAATGATGTTTATGGAAAACAAGCAGCAGAGAATAACTTTTGCTTGAATTACTCTATTTCTGAACCCAGAGGAAGTCCTTACGGCTTAAACTACCCAGCGACATTATCCAGACCTAGGTTCACTCATGGCCTCAGTCGCTTTTCCCCTACATCTGCTTTCTCTTCTGGAAAAGTCCTATCTGGGATGAAATTGGTTTTACTTGAGCCAGTGGCTCACTCCTGCCAAGCCCTTCAGCCCCTCCTCCTACCCCCTGAGTGAAAGTATTCACTTGATGGCTTTGACATCAATACATTTCACTTCCTATAGAGCCTAGGGACTCGGCTCCCGCCTCTGCACCAGGGGATCTGCAGATCTCCAATGGAGAGCTCTTTCCCCCTGGTGATGCCTAAGGCTGAGCAAGTGGGATTAGTCTCCTTGGGAACCGAGCCCCCCAGGGGCTCAAGAGCTGAACTCGCCCCAAACCATTTGGGAGAATTGAGATTTCATATTGTTCTTTTACACAAGGATTTCAGGACATTACTGGAACAAAAGCCCACCTGAGAGCTGCCTCCTTTCTGTGGGTAAATATAGCAGCACGATCAAAAGCTGACTTACTTATTTTGTTTTCCCTCTTTTTAACTTTAATCATATTCCCTGCAGGACAATCTCAGTCCTCAGAGATGTCAGGAATGCACATTCATAATGAAAGAAATACTTATGCACCTTTTTTTTTCCCTTCCCAAACCAATTTCCTGACACTGGTTAGTTGGGAAATCTCAAATAAAGCAATTTAATTCCTCACACAATTTATAAGGTATCATTTTCATCCTAATACAATGTTACCTAACAAATATTCCATACACAGACCCAATGTGTCTTTTGCCTTGTTTCTCACTCAGCCCCACCCCACACCCCATCCTACCCCATAAACCTTCTACCAACACAACATCTCAACTTCTGGTTTAAAATATGAAATGCTGGGCAAGGGAAATGGCTCAGTGGATAAAGGTTCTTGCCACCAAGCTTGGACCCAAGTTCCATCTCTAAGATCCACATCATAGAAGGAAAGCACCAGCTCTTTCAAGTTGTCTTGTGACCTCTACATAGGTGCCATGGCACATACACATGCACACACATGCACAAATAAATGTAAAACATGAGTTAAAAAATATGAGGTGTTACTTTTCCCTTCTATCATTATGTCATAGAGTCACTCCAAAATTTAGCAGCTCAAAACAATAGCCCTGTTATCATAGTTTGAAATGTTACAGATCAGTCATTTGACTAGGTGAAGCATCTGGTCTATGAGACATTGGGCTGGCCTAGAGGATCCAAATTGACATCTTTCATAGGCTGGATCCTGTACCAACACACGCTGGTGTTTCCAGCATTCTGATCTAAGAAGACTCTGACTTCTTAGAAAGAAATGTAGGCAGTCTCAGAGAAGATGTTCCAAGAGGCTCACGAGGCATCTGCCAGGTTTCTAGTCCTAGAATCCCCAGGATGCCACTCTCACTGTTTTTCATTGGTTGAGCAAGTGACTGGGGCTAGCACTAATTTAAGGGATGGGACATTAGCTTCTACCCTTCTGGTAAAGAAACAAGAAAGAATTTGTGTATCTCTTGAGTCCTTTTAGTCATTAGCAGCCACCATCCCCCATCTTGTTTACTTTGTTAAAGAAACTGAGTTGTTGCCTTGTCAACTGCCTCTCACTCCCTACTTGTCACTGGGTGTATATACAGAGATTTGATTGCTATTTAGCCTCAGAACATAACATTCTGTCATTTACAAAAATCGCAAATGAACCTGGAGAACACTGTGCTTAGTGAAATAAGCCAGGCATAGGACATACTGTATAACGTCACTTCTCATTTCATTTAATTTTGGTTTGGTTTTACAGAGCTGAGGGTTGAAACCTGGAGCTTTACACAAGTTAGGCAAGCACTTACTACTGATATATATCACAAATTTCCAGTTTTGTGGGTCATAAGCATACATCACCATGGCCAGCTTGATCTCATTTGTATGTAATCTTACAAGAGAAAAACAAAAATCAAATTCATACACATGTAGTAGAATGGTAGTTACCAGAGAGCCCAATAGAGATATGTTGTGGGGCAGGGATGTTCACTAAAATGTACCAAGCTGTTGGGCATGGTGGTACATGCCTATAATCCCAGCACTTGTGAGGCTGAGACAAAGAGTATCTCAAGTTTGAAGTCAGCCTGGGATACAAATGAGTTTTAGGCCAGCTGAGACTGCAGATTATGACCCTGCCCTTAAAAACTGCAAAATAAAACAAATACAGTGTCATACAAGAAGAGTAAATTCTTGACATCAACTTTATACCATGATGAATATAGTCAACAATAAAGCATTATAGATTTCAAAATGAGTAAATTTCAGATATTCTCACCATAAAAAAATAAACATGGAATGGTATGCTAGTTAACTTGGTTTAATCATTCCACAATGACTAACTATACCAAAACACAGCATTAGTGCCTTACAATGCAATTATTATTTGTCAAATAAATTTTTAAAATAAAATAATTTCAACTATAGAAATATTGTTAAAAGAGTGAACCTTAAAATATATATTGTGTGTAAGTTTATTTGTATATATCTCTGAATATGTGTGTGTGTGTGTGTTTCTGAAAACTTAGATGAAAAATTCCCTACATATTCAGAGATGGATACCAGCTCTCCAAAAATAGAGTCAGCAAGTGAGAAATAACACTTCACTGCTCACACTTCCAAGTCAGTTTTACTGATTGTCACAAAATCCTAATTCAGGTGAGGCTCAAGCTGTTTAGCAAATACTTATCACCTCAAATGTTAACACAATTAAATTCTCAATTTTCTAGCTTAAAATCCTCCAGATCACACCAATTGGTCATCCAGTACCTAATGGTCAGCCCTGATGACATCATACGAGATACATTTCACAAACTGAGCAGGTTGTATTTATGTATTTGTGAATATATATGTATATACATATACATATGTATAGGTATATAACAATTCATATAAAAGACTATGAATTTGAAAGAGAAGAATGAGGAGGTATATGGGTACATTTGGAGGGAAAAAAGCAAAGGAGGAAATGATGTGACAATATTATAATTTAAAAAATAAGAGACATATATATTTTTTTAATCCTTTCCTAACAGAGTTCAGCCCTGCTCTGACACTAGTCTGGCCACAACATCCTGTTAGTCAGCTTCCCATTCTCACTCAGGTCACAAGGTGCAAACGGTAACACAGAGGAATGTCAGCTGAGACAAAGGAAGTAGCTAGATGACCAATGCAGGTGTGGTGATTTGAAAGAAAATGCCCCCCCAAAGGGAGCGGCACTTGCTGTGGGATGTTCTGTATGGCAAATGTGTTGCTCTGATTGGTTAATAAATAAAACACTGATTGGCCAGTAGCCAGACAGGAAGTATAGGCGGGACTAACAGAGAGGAAAATGGAGGAAACAGGAAGGCAGAGAGAGAGAGACCTGCCAGCTGCCGCCATGACAAGCGAGATGTAAGGTACCGGTAAACCACAAGCCACGTGGCAACTTATAGATTAATAGAAATGGGTTAATTTAAAATAAAAAAGTAGATAACAAGAAGCCTGCCACGGCCATACAGTTTATAAGTAATATAAGCATCTGAGTGACTATTTTATCTGTGGGTTGTGGGACTGCGGGGGCTTGGTGGGACCTGGAGAGAAGCTCTCCAGCTACAGGCACTATTAGAAGGTGTGGCCTTGTGGGAGGAACTGTGCCACTGTGGGGGTGGGCTTTGAGGTCTTTTCCTCAAGCTTCACTCAGTGTGACAGCCAGTCAACTTCCTGTTGCCTCTGAGTCAGGATGTGGGACTCTCAACTCCAGCACCACGTAGCCTGCACGCTGGCATGCTCCCCATCATGATGAAAATGGACTGAACCTCTGAAACTGTAACTGAGCTTCCTCAATTAAATGTTTTCATTTATAAGAGCTGCCATAGGAATGGTGTCTCTTCACAGCAGTAAAAGCCTAACTATGACAGCGGGAATCTTCATAAAGATCTGAAGACTGAGAAAAGCCTGCATTGGGGTGAGATGGACAAAGAGCATTTCCAGTGAGGACAAAGCCACTCAGAATACACTACACAGAAAGAGACAAGTGTATGTGAAGGACAATTAGATGCTTGTGTGGAAAATGGTTTGCATGGGTAGGAGTGACAAGAGAGGAGGAGGTCATAGCTGGATTGTAGAGTTTGAATGTCATAATACAAATCCTTACTATATAAACATTGTCTCCCAGTGGGGAGACAATGGGGGATTTGATGGACAGAAAATGGTTGTTGAGTTTTTTGGTTTTATTTTGTGCAGTGGAATGGAATACGATTTATTATTAAAAAGTGCAAAGCACAAATGTAATAACATAAATTAATCTCAAAAATATTAAATGGGACAAGTATGATGCATGGAACCAGAATAGCAATTGCCTACAGGATTGACTGATAGGGATCACAGAAGAACCTTCATATTGGGAAGGTTTTTTTGTTGTCGCACCCACCTCGACCAGCAAGGAAGACATAACACTGAGCTCTTTTTCCTGCAGTTTATTCAGGCCTTTGAACAATCTTCTGACTTCTAAAAAATCCCCCGGGGAAAGCCTCTCCCGGCCTTAAATAGGCTCTGGACAGCCAACCCCAGGTCGCCACGTGGGCATTGCCCAATAGGCTCAAGCATGCGTAAGCAAGCCACACATTCTGCTATAGCCTTATATGGAGTTGTTTACCATGGAGAGCGCTTGCCGTTGGGATGGCGGAAGGCAGTAACCAGCACCATCTTTAAGTCGCGGCTGTACGCAGCTCCCTACATTTTGTATCCTCAATGGGTTTGCAGATGTATATTAGTCCATTTTTGCTACTAGGCTACTTTATGAAAAGGATTATTTCAGCTCACAGTTTTAGAGGTGCAAGGTATGGGGAACTCATCTGTTCATGGTCATTAAAAATATTTTATTGTATGTATCTGTGTGAGATGTATGTGTGTACACATGTGTGTTATTACATGTTCTTGTGCATATATGTAGGTCAGAAATGGGGCATCAAATTCCACAGGGCTAAAGATGGTTGCCAGATGCCCATCTTGTTAGGCAGGGCGCTAACTCCAGTCCTGACCTCAATAAGTGCTCTTAACTGATGAGCCATTTCTCTAGCCCTGATAGCCTTCTCACTGTCAAAGTCCCAAAGTGGTACAGGGCATTCCATGGCTAGAGACGAAGAACATATCTATGTATACATGATACCACATTCCACCTCTCTGCCTCTCTCTGTCTCTGTCTCTGTCTCTGTGTCTGTGTGTGTGTGTGTGTGTGTGTGTGTGTGTGTGTGTGTGTGTGTGGTTTCTGGTCATTCTATTCTTATAAAGCCACCAAGGATTCAATCATGGGGCTCCATCCTAATGACTTTACCTAATCCTAATCACTTCCTATGCTTCCATCTTTGCCTCTAAACATCAGAGTCCGATCATTTCCAGCCTCACAATAGGGATTGCATAGCATTTCCTCATATGAAGCCATGGAGGGCTCTCAAGCCATAGCAGGAGTCAAATTTGTCCACTTAAGTCCATCATGCTGGTCTTTATAAATCATACATAGAAAAGAAAGGCGCTTCAGTTTCTCATTAATATAAATTGTATCAACAAGGGGAAGGGCTGAAAGTCAACCTGCCCTTCATTCTTCTCTTCTGTTCTAATTCATCAGGTTTTGATCCATAGAGCGAGTGGCTCTTTTACTGCAGACTCAAGCAGAGGAGGCCAAGATGGAGCTGAAGGCTTTGATTTCTGAATAATGATTCTCCTTCTTCCCGGAAATGAGGGAAATTATACAAGTCCTTCTGCAGGGCATCCTCTTTTGCTCAGATGTTATTCAAATTCTTCAGGACACTAGATTCCGGTTGCATTGATGTGGAGTGGCATCTGTCAGAACAAAGCTGAAGTCTGCTGTGAGCACACAGAGATTTGCAGCAAAATGTGAGAATGTGAGCAGGAAGCACCCAGTGCTGAGGTAAGGCCTGGCCGCTGGAGCAGCCCAACAGCTCAATATCCGGTGCACCAGACGGAACTACTTAAAGACCTAGATCCTATTATATGAGGTTGAATTCATTCAATTAAACAGCTTAAGCAGCTCCAACCAGCCACTGGAACACGTCTCTGCAGACTGCTAAAACAATGGCTTGAGGGACATTTGAGGTTTACTTTCTCTTGTGGGAGGCCAGCTGGAGTGGCCCAGTGCACAGCTACACTGGGGAGGGTGGGCAATGCATAATTGCATTAAGCTTGCCTGTTCTTTCAGGGGAGCACTTCCTGAGTACATCAAGGGAGGAAATGAGTTCAAAGAGAGCACTTTCGAGTCTTAGGACACCACACTTCTGCTTTAAGTCCTCTCCTCCAAGCCTTCAAGCCACTCGTGAGGAGAGGATGGGAATGTAGATTCCCCTGTCTATGGCTACTTTTACTGTCCTGTTCTTGGTCTTTCTTCATGATTATCAAAATGTCTTTTACCAAACAAACATAACATTTTAAACAGCAAATGTGCATCGGGTTATATTTCTCTAAAACTGAACCCAAGAACCACAGTTCCACGGCTCTTTCTAAGACTTCTATCCTACATTTAAAGCCCACATTAAATTCTCAACTCTTTTTCAAAAGCCTCCTATGTTCTCCTACTATTCTCAAACGGTTGGGTCTCCCTTCTTCATACTTTGATATTTCACCTTTATCTCTTCTGTAGCCATTCTTTATTCCCTCGTGTATTCACTCAACAAGCATGGATCAAGTGTTCAGCTTACGTTGGAAGCAGTTCTGAACACTTACACATACCCCTTTACCCTTTGAACAGCACTTTCCAGTAGATAACTTCTCTACTCACTGGAGAAGCCTAGCCTCACAGAGGTTGGCTGCTTGCCAAGGGTCAGACAGCTGGTAGCAGCAGTGTCTAGTTTCAACCTCAAATCCTCTACTTCCAGATCTCTGCTACAAAGTTAGTTCTGCCCCCATGCTACTTAACTACGTCTAGCACTTACTTCTACTGGGAATGTGTGATATGCCAGGCCCTGCCCTAATTCACACATCACTCAGTGTTAGTCCTAAGGATCTAGACATGTTTCAATTATCTATTGATAGTGTCACTGTTCAGCTGACATTCACTGCAAACCTGCTACTTCCTAAATATACCGTGCACTGGACAAGGACAAATGACATACATAGGCTTCCCATTCCCCGGACACTGTTCTACAGACACACGAGAAAATTGTCTCTGGACTACCTGAAAGAAAGAGAGAGAATAGTTCACTATGCTGGGAAATTTCTATAAGACTTTGAAGAAGAAGGAAGGGGAGGGGGAGGAACAGGAGGACGAGGAGGAGAGGGGCTGTTAAGTGCATTAAATTGTAAAGTTGAAAAATAATGAGAGTTTTGATAAAGGATGTTTCCCTCACCGTGTCACCATGAACAACAGTGTGAAAGTACGAAATCCCAGAGTAGTAACCCAATCCTGAAGATGGAGAAGAAAGTCGGAATGCCATTCTCTAATTTCAACAGCTTATTTCAGATACAGTAACCAACAAAGTATGACATTGGTGACTGAACAGACAAAGGCATCAATGTAACGTGATAGAGTTCAGAAACAGACGTGTGTGTGTGTGTGTGTGTGTGTGTGTGTGTGTGTGTGTGTGTTCTGAATAGGAAATGTCTCCCATAGCCTCATGTGTTTGAACACTTGGTCTCCAGCTGGTGATGTTGTCTTGGAAGGTTGTGGGACCTCTGGGAAATGGTGCCTTACTGGAGGAAGGAGATCACTGAGGATGGGCCTTGAGGCTTTATCACCCAGGCCCACTTGTTGTTCTCTCTACTTCCTGTCTGTCACAGAAATGTGGCCACTGGCTCCTTGTTCCTGCTGTCAGGCCCTCCCCATCATGTTGGACTGTATGCCCCTGAAACTATAAGCCAGCAAGGAACCCTTCCCCCATAAGCTGCTTTTACCAGAGCATTTTATTTCAGCAACAGAAAAAGTAACCAAGATTTTGACAGAGAATTGTTATCTGAAATACACAAAGAGCTCTTAAAACTCAAAAGGATTATTGGGAACAGCCCAGTTGTTCAAAAGGAGCACATTCCTCACCAAAGATACAGGAGATGCAAATAAAAATCTAGAAAAATGTGTAGTAGCTTTCTTCGGATCTACTGTGGTTTCAAACAGTGATAAGAGGCCACTGTATAGCTCTTAGAATGGCCACAGTCCCTAAGACACCAAATGCTGAAGAGGATGCGAAGCGACAAGAACTTGTTGGAAGACAGTTGGAAGGCAGTTTGGATGTTTCTTACAAAGCTAGCCACACTCTTACAATCCAGCAATTGCTGTTTGTTACTTACATAAAGGAACTGGGAATTAATTCATTTCCACATAAAACTTGTTCATGAATTCTCCACAGCACCTTTATCCACAGTTTACAAAATTGGAAATCAACTAAGATGTTGTTCACGAGATGAATGGTTAAATATGAAAATATGTGAAGGAACTTTAACTGTGTTCTGCTAAGTTAATGAAACTACTCTGAAAACACCATATACTATAAGATTCCATCTGTGTGGGCTCTGAAAAGGGGAAACCTAGGAAAGAAGTAAAAAGATCAATAATTGAGAACATAAGATTTTTAGAGCTGGAAAAATACACTGTATTAACTACCGGTCATGAGGGACATATGTCACTGACATTTTTCCATACCCCAAAGAGTTTTAGGTTAAACCATGGACTTTAAGTGATAGGAATGCAGTACAGCTTCACCAGTTGTAAAAAGTCTACCAAGCTGGTAAGGGATTGCTATGATTTGAATGTAAACTGTGTCCCCCACAGGATCATGTCTCCAGCTGTGGTGCTGTTCTGGAACATTGTGGAACTACAGGACAGCCTGCCAGGTAGACATGGGCAACAGGGAGTTTGCCTTGAGAGCTATAGCCTAGTCCTACATACTATCCTTTCTCTGCTTCCTGATCAACCAAGATGTGAATAGCCGCTCCACAGTTCCTGCCGTTATGGACAGAGCTTTCCCATTGCCATGCCCTCCCCATAATGATAGGTTAGCATCCCCTCATACTGGGAGCCCAAACAAGCCTCCCCTCCTTTAAGTTGTTTCTGTCAGATATATGGTTATACTGATGGAAAAGTACTAATTAGGGATGATGGTACTGAGGGACATTCTTCGTGTATGTGTGTTTCAGGGTGTGGGGGTTCTCTGTCTCTATGACTTCCTTTTTTATTTTTTACTTCTTATTGATCCTTTGTGGAATTCACATCATGCACCCCAATCCCACTCATCTCCCCATCCCTTCATATCTGCCCTCTGCCCTTACAACCTACCCACCCCCAAAAATAAAATAAATTTTTTTTTTAAATCTCATCATTGAAGCTGTAGTATGTCTCAGTGAGTCACACAGTATACTCTTTAGTTCATATATCCTTACTTGTAAATATCCATTGCAATGAGTCATTGGTCTGGTTCAAGGCCTCTGGCTTCTGTTACACTATCAATATTGGATCCTCACTGGGACTCCTCGTGGATATCCTGTTGTTGCCCTGTGTCATGGAGATCCTGCAGCTTTGGGTCTATAGGACTGACCCCTTTATATGCTCCAGCAGATCATAGATCGAGTGGATGTTGGAATGGGCCAACTCATGGCCCTGGATCTGGACCTGGGTGGTAGCTGAGTTGGTCAGCCCACCAGCTCTCCTGCATCCTCACCAACAGGGAGAGCTCTCCAGCACTGCCTTGACTAGCTCACCCAATGCCACAGGCAACAAGGGGCAGGACCAGTTCTCCTGCTCTCACACCCAAGAGGACGGCAAACCCACACACATACCGCCAGAGCCAGCTCTACTATGCTACCTAGTGGAGGTGCAGGTCCTGTTCTCCCAAGAGCTGCAGCTGGTGAGGGGCAGGGCCAGCTCTCCCACTCTCATGCTCCCCAAGGCCAGCTCTCCTGCCTGCCACAGGCAGCAACAAAGGGCAAGGGAGAAAAGGGTATCTCTCCATTGAGGATGCCTTCCTCTTAATTATGTTATAAATATAAAATTTCCCTGAGACATGAAGCCTTTTTTGAAAGTAGCATGCACACACACACACACACACACACACACACACACACACACACA
>CABHPP010127733.1:0-15201 GCA_902168425.1 Peromyscus attwateri
ATTAAAACTGTAAAGAAAGTGTAACAGGGAAAGGTTTTCTTCCTTGCTTTCCCCCTAGATCTCTCCTCACAGACCAGCACTGTAGAAACGGTTTTGTCCTGTACATTGTGTGTGTGTGTGTGTGTGTGTGTGTGTGCACTGTGTACACACGCATGAGTTGAAGTGTATAGAGGAAATACGTGGTTTTCACAAGAAACCAGGTTCTTCGGTTTTTACATAGCCATATTTGGCTCTTGCTATACATGCTCTTCTATAAATGTGTCTCTGGGGTTAAGACTAGATTTTAGATGTCATCCTATATGAAATAGGGTTGTTACTTAATTTAATTTTCATTTTTATTACCTGTATATGGGGGGCCATTGGGAGAACAATATCTTCTGTGTAACTGCAGGTGCATGAAGGTCCTGGAGAGGGAATCTGGTGCCTTGGAACTGGAGATACAGGCAATTGTTTTCATCATCGTCATTACTTTATTTGGTTTTATTGGAGACATCTTGAAGATGTCTTCCTGTGTAGTTCCGGCTCACCTTGAACTCTCGGCAATCCTCCTGCCTCAGGTTCAAGTACAGGGGTTACAAGTGTCAGCCACCGTGCCTGGCTGTCTCATTCTTGTAAACAGCTGTATTATTTAACTCATCTCCTGCTTATGGACTTCCATATTATTTCTAAATCTGTTGCTAGTTAGAAGCTATGCGTCCTTCTAGCTTAGCGTGTTGTCTTCTACCCTTGAATGAAAGGACCGGATCATGTCAATACTGCTGATTTTTTTTGCCTCAAATGATAAACTGACTTGTCCCAAGCCAACAGTGTGGATAATGTCTCTTTGCCTACCAGTTCTGAGCAGGGGGTTTTTGAACTTTAAAAGGTTTGCCGCTTGGGCAAAAGTATCTCTTTGGGGTACAGTTCCTCCTTTGAAGGAGGGAAGTTTCTTGGTTTGTGTGTATGTGTGTGTGTGGGCATGCACACCTGTGAGTGCACATGTAGAGGATAAAGGTCAGTGTTGGCTGTTTCCCTCCATTGTTCTGAACCTTAGTTGTTTTTTCAGATGGCTCTCTCACTGAACCTGGAGTGCCTCAGTTTGAGAGCTGGGGGTACAGATGCCCACCGCTGTACCTAGCTTTTATGCGGGTGCAGGACATTTGAACCCAGTACTTGTGCTTGTACAGCAGGCACTGTGGGACTAGGGACCGTTTGGCTCCATTGTTCTATGAACTGCCTATCAATGACCTTTGTTGTTTTTTCCACTGGGTTTTTCTAAAGCGCACTGTGTCTGTCTCTTTTATCAGGTGTTGGGATGCTTTTTGTGATTTGACGTTTGATCTCTGGCTTTGTTTACGAGTGCCATTTTGTTCTTGTCAGAACTTAACTTTTAGTCACTTTTGGCAAACTTTTTAGTTTTAAGTTTCGTTTCGTGTGTGTGTGTGTGTGTGTGTGTGTGTGTGTGTGTGTGTGTGTGTAAATCAGAAGATAGTTTTGGGGAGTCCATTCTCTCTTTCCATCTTTACTTGGGTTCCAGGGATCGAACTCAGGATTCTGCATGGCAAGTGGTTACTGAGCTATGCTGACAGCCAAAGTTAGCTTGGAATTCCTTGCCCACTGTTCTTTTAGAGCTTGCTGTAGAAAGGACATGGAGTTTTTAAATCACTATCTACAAATGGAGATGATGATCGTTTTTAATCATCTTTATAACCTAAGAAAGTAGTCCTTGTTTAGTAATTGTCACTTGAAAATATCAGAAGAAATTTTAATGCTGTTTTTCAGGATTTCATTGTTTTGCTTTTCTGCTTACTTACTACAGAAATTAAAGACTCCTCACAGAGATTTGAAAATGGCCACAAACAAAAGCGTTGACATCTTCAGCTCAGCGTCGCTGGCTGTGGAGTATCTGGATTCCCTGCTGCCTGAGAACCCTCTGCAGGAGCCCTTTAAGAATGCTTGGGGCTACATGCTGGATAACTATACGAAGTTCCAGATCGCAACCTGGGGGTCCCTCATAGTTCACGAAGCCATATATTTCTTGTTCTCTTTGCCTGGATTTTTATTCCAATTTATCCCTTACATGAGAAAGTACAAAATTCAAAAGGTGAGTGTGATATGTCTGTGATACTATCATTGATGGTGTTGGATGTTTTTGAAGAACACTGAGCTTTGAGAGACTCAAATCAGTACCGTCCAGTAGAAATATAATGAAGCCACTTACATAGCTTTAAATGACCAGTGGAATACCTTAAGAAGGCAGTAAGGGAACAGGGAAATTAATTTTCATAATATGTTTAATTCAACCCAATAAAGCTATGCCATTATTTTACCAACTAGCCCAAATTAAACTGCTTCGAGAGACATTTTGGTATTTTTACTTTCTTTTTTTTGTTTTTGTTTTTTTTTTTGTTTTTTTGTTTTTTGTTTTTTTTTTTTTCTTTTTTCTTTTTTCTTTTTTTGAGACAGGGTTTCTCTGTGTAGCTTTGGAGCCTGTTCTGGAACTCGCTTTGTAGCCCGGGCTGGCCTCGAACTCAGAGAGATCTGCCTGCCTCTGCCTCCCAAGTGCTGAGATTAAAGGTACGCGCCATTACTGCCTGGCGATATTTTTACTTCATAGTTGTATGAGTTTCGCTGTGTATTTATGCTACACATAAATAGAGAGCTGAGCACTCTCACGCTTCTAGCAGATGGTGTGTTAGACAAAATCAGTGTAGATCATTATTGATGGTGTTTCAAAGAATTGTCCAAAAATAAATTTTAGGAAGTTGTAATGCTTATCAAATTGGGGCCTATAAATTTTAATTCTTAAATTAGCGGGCAGGTGTAGCTTATGTATTTAAACACGCTCAAGGTCCTGGGTTTAATCCTCAGCACACACATATTTTTTCAAACCTCACCTGTGCCCCTCCTCCCCCCATCTAGGAACAAAGAGAAACTATTTGTGGCTGCTTTGCTGCAGTTCTTCCCACTCCTCCAGCCTCAGCAAATCTAATTGAACGTCAGTATGGAAAATACATGATAGGTGTATGGCCGTTTTCTTATGGTCCCAAGTAAGGTGATATGCCTTGTTTCAGTGTATTTGATATACTGGGTACATAACAAGGTCCTCGGGTACGCACAATACTTTGTCTTAGATTTAAACAAAGGTGGCAGAATGAATTCTTACTAATATGTAGACTATTTGCTTAGCATGGTTTGTTTCTTTGTTTGTTTGTTTGGTTTGGTTTTTCAAGAGAGGGGTTCTCTGTGTAGTTTTGGTGCCTGTCCTGGATCTCGCTCTGTAGACTGGCTGGCCTTGAACTCACAGAGATCAGCCAAGTGCTGGTATTAAAGGCATGCACCACCAACACCATCCTGCTTAGCGTGGTGGTTAAGAAGAATTTGGACAAGTACAGAGACAGAAAGGACTTGTCAACATTTAGTACGCCAGTATTAGTTCTTGTTTGTTTTGAGGTAACATCGCATGTATAGCCCAGGCTGGCCTTGAACTTGGGATCTTCTTACTTTCATTTCCTGAGTGTTGATAGACATGGACCATCTCCAACTCCAAAGTTGTTTTATTTTCAATGCCGCCATTGGCTAATCTAAACCAACTAAACTCAAGGCCACACAGCAGTGGCAGAAAGTAGGTGCTGAGTGTTCCTCTGCTTTGGCGGTGTGCAGGTTGTCTCGTCAGTCTCGGAGCTCTGTGGCCTCTCCCAGTGAGTCACTGGAAGGAAGGGCTCACCACAGGTTCCTCTGCAGCTAACGTAGGCATCAGGTACTCGCGGACTCTAAGCCAAGAGGAGAGAAGGGAAAAGGGAAAGGGATAAAAAGGGAGGTAGCCCATAGGATGCCCCTCTCAGCCTCCGTTCGATGGAGCACGTCCAAGGTGCTTCTGATGAAAGGGCCTGAGCTGGAAAACATCTCTAATAAATGTCGCAAATTCTGAGTCACTGAGGTGGTTCTGGCCGCTGTGTGTCATCCACTGATTCATTTATAAGTAAGGCTGATTCATCGGGTCACCAAGCTGAAGCGTGTTTCCTTCCTCCACTGCCCTCTACAGCTGACTGCTTGGTTATAGGTGGTGGTACCTTGTCCAGGGGAGAGCTTTTGTAGCCCAGGGTGTGTGGGCGGCCTTAGAAGGAAAGAAATGTGAAAGGAAAAAGCCTAAGTGAGGCTGAGGATGTAGTCGGTGTTGGAGGGCTTGCCTAGCGTGCACAGGGCTATGATTTGAAGTCAGTACAAGCACACACAAGAGGAACAAAACCCACAATCTGATTGGTTACAGCTAATGAAGGGCTGGATAGAATGGCTGCAGGTCGTCACTGCATAAAGAGCTTGAGAAGAAAATAAAACCTAGAGTTGTAGCTCAGTAGTAGAGCATTTGTCTAGCCTGAGCAAGACCCTAGAGCCGGGTAGAGAGAGGCAAGTGGATTTCTATGAGTTTGAGGCCAGCCTGGTCTACAGAGTAAGTTCTAGGCCAGTCAAGGCTACATAGTGAGACCTTGTATCAATAACAACAACAACAACAACAACATAAAATAGGACAAAACAAAAAGAAGAAAGGCAGACAGATCCTGGGCTCTACCTCCCACCCCCACAGCACAATTAATTAGATGAAAAAAAATGTGGAGGTAATTCTATTTGTAAATTCTAAAAGCACATACTGTGATTGAAACGAGTACAAAACAATTCATGTCTTTTGCTCAGTGCTTTAGAAAGTCCACCATAAAATATTCAAGAATTATATTATTTAACACATAGAACATTTTTAAAACTTTTTCCCTTTTTCTTTTTTTAATTTACTTATTTTATTTTATGTGCATTGGTGTTTTGCCCGAATGTATGTCTGTGTGAAGGAGTCAGATCCCCTGGAAGTGGAGTTACAGATAGTTGTGAGCTGTCATGTGGGTGCTGGGAATTGAACCCCGGTCCTCTGGAAGAGCAGTCAGTGTTCTTAACCACTGAGCCATCTCTCCAGCCCCTCCCCTTTTCTTATTCTCTCATACAATACATCCTGACTGTGGCGTCCCCTCCTTCCACCCCCACCCAACACCTCTTCTCTTCCCCTAGATCCACTGCTCCTCCATTTCCCTTCAGAAAAGAGCAGGCCTCCCAGGATATCCTCAGCAGGTGTGACTCACACTTGTAACCTTAGCACTTGGATGGAGGCCGGAGGATCAGGTTCGAGGTTATTCTCTGCTATTTAGGAAATTTGAGGCCACCATAAGACATATGAGACCATGACTCAAAAAATATTGCACACCTCCCTCCCACCAAACAAAAACAAAACAAAACAAACAAACAAAAAGGAGCTGGGGCTGGAAAGATGGATCAGTGGTTAGGAACACTGGCTGCTTTTCCAGGAGACCTGGGTTCTCAGCACCCATGTGGCAGCTCACAAAGGTCTGGAACTCCAGTTCCAGGGGATCTGGTGCCCTCTTGTGGCCTCCAGCAGCACAGGCACACACATGGTACACAGACATACATGCAGGTAAAAGTCCATCCACTGAAAACTGGGACTGCTGTGGAGGTTACCTACTAGTAAGCACGTTCCACCTTCAAGAGACTAACTGAGCAGCTGGACAGTTCATCTGTGTGCGTGCTAGTTAGAGGAAGTTTGGCATACATGACAAGTAAAGCAGGCTCTTCAGGGATTGTTTCTTTAAAAAAAATTACAGTTCGATAAGTTTCCTCAAAGAGAGATCTAACTGAAACTTCAGAGTCCATGGCCCCAGTGGGGTATCCTTTGGTACTAGGGTACAGATATGCATATTAAGCAAAAGGTGGTAAGCTTTGGTATTGTACTAGGCATGCATTTAAATGTCTGCTTAGCCAGCTTGTACATACTATATAAACAACACAGCCTGTGGTTTTATTTCTTATAATAGTAGTTGATTATTCTATTTCACACATGCACACCCTGGGGCAGGATCGGTGTTAAGGAAGCCCAGGGCCTCACACATGCTAGGCAGCGTTTTCTACTCTTCTCATTTTACCTGCTTAACTTTGTGTTTTTCTTAAAGCTCCTTGAGAATCAGAATTTAGCCAGGAGCTAGAGGCACCATCTCAAATAAGCCTGAAAGTTCAGGTTATTCTTTGGTCAGAGACAAGAAGTTTGGAGTTGGGTCAATGAATCCTTACAGTAGAAATAAAAAGACAATCTAAATTATTGTGTGTAGTCTATTTGCTTTGTTGCTGAGAAAACTGATTTCCCTGTGAGCACACAGCTGATTAGCTGGTTAGTTAGTTCAACATTCTAGTGTAAGTCTCTAGGTTGAGTCTTAGACTAAGGATTCGTTTTTTGTTTTGTTCATATATATTTTATTGTTTGTATTTTGTGTATGCACATGTACTCACCAAAGCACACATGTCCAGAGGTCCTGAAGTCTTAAGAACAACTCATAGCTCTCATTGCGTGCATAAAGGTACTTACTTATTTCCTTATGAATACCACTGAATACCTGGATATTTTGATAGAGCTGCCAGCTGCTGCTTGTGCAGGCTTTGGGTGGGACATTCAATGTAAACTTAACATAATTGACTTCTCTGGAAAGTGTCCTGTAGGCGGCAAAGCCTGGATACTTAGTTCTCGTGGTGCTTCTTAGGTTAGTTTTAGGTCATATTTGTCTATTAATGTTTTTTAAAACCTGTTGAAAGTAATTATAGTAGTTGTCAAGGTCCCTTGCCACTGTAGCATAAACTGAACATAGCATAGAACTGAGGGATTATACACATCTGAGAAAATTGTAAGAATTTATTTCTACTTGTTCAGCTGATAACAAACTAGTTTTAAGTATTGTGATTTTTTTTTTTTTTCTCTTCATAGGATAAACCAGAAAGCTTGGAAGGCCAGTGGAAGTGTTTGAAAGGACTTCTCTTTAATCATTTTTGTATCCAGCTGCCTATGATTTGTGGAACTTATTATTTTACAGAGTTTTTCAGTATTCCTTATGATTGGGAAAGAATGCCAAGATGGTATGTCAATGATAATTTGATGTTTATATTCATTCATGGTTTGTTTTTCAATTAAATTTTGCTTAATGTGTATTTTCTTCAGTTGGTTAATACTCCAAAATTGGTTATGTCCTGGAGCCTGAAGCTCCAGAATCTTCCTGGGCACATAGCTAGTCCATAGCCTGCCTAAGGGACCTGAGCACACTTGTATACAGATTATTTTTCATTATTTTATTTAAATTAAGTATTTTTGTGGTAGGAAAAAAAATTGTTTTACTGTTAACTTTAGACTTTGGTTTCTTAACAAATTTTGTACCCAGGTCTTCGGCAACATAAAAGATTATGGAAATAGGGTCAAATTCTTTGCCCCTCCCCGCTTTCAGATTGTAACATCTTACCTGCCAGTATTGTTTGCTTCTACACAGGTCTCACTGTGTAGCCCTGGCTGGCTTGGAACTCACTCTGTAGACCAGGCTGGCCTCAAACTCAGAGATCCGCCTGCCTCTGGCTCCCTTAGAAGTGTGGCCAACCCAGCTCAGCTATCTTGCAGTTTGGCGAATTTGTTGTTAGGTCAAGCTGATGACTGGGTATTTGGTTTGTGTAATGTCTGACCGCTCATCCTAAGTCACTGTTGCTCTGTATTCATTACTGTTTGCCTCTCACAGGTATATGATTTTGGCAAGGTGTTTGGGATGTGCTGTCATTGAGGATACCTGGCACTATTTCCTGCATAGGCTCCTCCATCACAAGAGGATTTATAAATACATTCATAAAGTCCACCATGAGTTTCAGGTATGTTGGGACCATACTTCAGCTTTTCTACTGAGGTGGAAAAACCTGGGTTGTTGTTTGGGCATCTTTAGAAGCTATTGGTGGTATTTTATCACATGTCCTTTTTAAAAATAACTTTAGTATATGTGTGTGTGTGTGTGTGCATGCACACACATGATATGGCAGGTAGGACACATGTAGGGTCAGGGGACAACTTTGTGGCGTCAACTCTCTCCTATCTTAAAAAAATTTTTATGTGTATCTGCGTGTACCTGAGTGTATGGGTGTTCAGTTCACCTTGTGTGTACAGATGTCCTCAGAGCCAGAAAAGGATGTTGGATCTCTTGAACTGGAGTTACAGGCAATTGGTGCTACCCAATGTGAGTGTGGGAACTGAATCTGTGTCCTTGTAAGAGCAGCAAGTGCTTTTAACCCCCAACCCATCTCTCCAGCCTTCTCTCTCTTCTACCTGTGGACATACTATGGGTCCTAGGATCGAAATCAACTCTGCAGGCTGGCATAGTGAGCACCTTTACCCACTGAGCCATCTCTGGGCCCTTTATTTCCTTTTCTATTGGCATGATAATGAAGAATATGATGTACACATCTATACAGAACCAGGCCTAAAAGTTTTTTTTCAGTGTCGGATTTTCAGGGTAGGAACTGGCGAGATGGCCCAGTGGTTAAGAGCACATCCTACTCTTGTAGAAGACCTGAGCTCAATTCACAGCACCCATATTAGGCCACTCATAACAACGGCACCTGCAGTCATGTCCACATGCACACATACATGTAATTAAAGACACATGCTGGGGCTGGAGAAGTGTCTCAGAGGTTAAGAACACTGGTTGTTTTTCCAGAGGTCCTGAGTTCAATTCCCAGCAACCACATGGTACCTCGCAACCATCTGCGATGAGATCTGGTGCCCTTTTCTGACCTGCAAGCATACATGCAGGCAGAACACTGTATACATAATAAAATAAATCTTAAAAACACACACACACACACACACACACACACACACACACACATATGTCTTTAATATATATACATTTTATATATTATATATATACTTTTTTTAAATTTATGGTTCACTATGATTGATACTTTAAAGACTATGATACCTAACAGTTGAGATACTCATCCTACTGGTGACATCCTGACAGCTGGCAGGTTGGTACTGGTTATAGTAATGAAGGGTCATTTAAATGAGATGCATAAACAATAAGTGTTTACTACTTAAACTAAAGCAATTAGTCAGTTGAAGTTGTACATTTTCAGAACAGATTATTTATTTTTAAATCAGACCTGCTTTTCTGTATGTCTCAGTGGATACCTGAAAACGTGGATAAGATACCATACTGATAACTAAGACATCTAAATGTAACTACTGGATAGAGAATGTATTCGGAACAAAAGAGCAATTCTCATTGGGAGGGCTGAGAGTGATATTACATTACTCAGAACAGTACACAATTTAAAACATTATTTCTTGAGTTTTTCTACTTAATACTTTAATACAGTAGTTAATATAGGTAAATGTAGGATAAACGTAACTTCATAAAACAAAACCATGAGTAAGGATTGAGTACTCTGTGTGCATGTATAAACATTCCTTTGTTGGTAAAGTAACTACAGATTCATAAATTAAAAATTAAGATTTAAAGGCCTAGTGACTTGAGTTTGATCCCTGGATCCTGCAAGGTGGTAGGAGAGAACTGACACCTGAGGGTTGTCCTCTGAGTTCAGTGGACATGCATATGAGCACACACACACACAAATAGGTAAATCATAGTTTAATTAGAGTTGAAGTTAGAGAAAAGATGAATACTAAGAAATTCATATCCCTAGACCTTTTGATTGATAGGAAATTTACTGAGAACTGTTGTTATTATTTGCATATGTACAGCTAGATCACCATCACTACTTATACAAACAGTATAATTTTATAAAACTATGTATAAACTGAATACATTAGGTTCTCTGTAGTCAGATTTTTGGGCCTCCAGCTCACAAATAATGACATGGAGACTTCTTATTAATTATGAAAGTTCGGCCTTAGCTTAGGCTTGTTTCACTAGCTCTTATAACTTAAATTAACCTGCTTCTATTAATCTACATTTTACCATGTGACTTTTTACCTTTCTTTCATCCTGTATGTCTGACTCTCTCCAGGTCTTATTGGCTTCTCACTGGTGTAATTCTCGTGCCTAGATTTTTTCTCCTCTTCTCTTTCTCCACAAATCCCACCAATCTCTCCCGCCTACCTATTGGCCATTCGCCTCTTTATTAATCCAGTCACAGTGACACATATTCATATAGTATAAACAAATATTCTGCAATAACTCTCCAGAGAAAGAATCAACACGAAGCTACTATGCATATAGGTTTATTTAAAATCTGGTGGTATATTCCTGTAATCCCAACACTTAGGCAGAGGCAGGGGTGTTATGAGTTCAAGGCCAACTTCAGCTACATAGACCCTGCCTCAAAAAAGAAGAAAATGATTTTGCTGTTAGGGGCCCAAATTTTGCAGAGCAACAAGCCAGGAAGTGAGGTATGGTGTCTGTGATTGTCATGTGAACCCCTTCTTCCTTGGGAAGCCTCGTCCTTGCTCGGAAGGCCTCTCACTGTCAGGATGGAACCCACCTTCATGAAAAATGAAATCTGCTGGTTCAGACATTAACCGCATCATAGCAAGTTGACACAAAATTAACCATCACAATGTATTAAGGAATTCTTACTCTGTTTGATTCAGGCTCCATTTGGAATTGAAGCAGAATATGCACATCCTTTAGAAACCATAATCCTCGGGACTGGATTTTTCATTGGAATTGTGCTTTTGTGTGATCATGTAATTCTCCTTTGGGCATGGGTGACAGTACGTTTGCTGGAAACTATCGATGTCCATAGGTGAGTAATGCTTTCTATTCCGGTAGAAGACGTCATTTTCGTGTGTGTTGGTGTGCTTGTGTGTGTGTGAATGCATGTTTTTATGTGTGTGGAGGTATATGTAAGCATGATTGCTTTTGTATGTGAGTGCATGTTTTTTATGTGTGTGTGGATACGTGTGAACATGATCACTGTTCCGAGGCAGAGTTTCTCAGTCAGAACTCCCCAGTGTTGCTAGTGAGCTTGCTTCTGTGAATATATCCCATCCCTACCTCTTTAGGCTTAGATTGCAGGCAGGCCACCCAGCTTTTATGTGGGTTTCTAGAGATCTGAACTCCGGTCCTCATGCTTACGTGACACGCACCTTAACCACTAACTATCTCTCAGGGTGTTTTTTTTTTTTTTTTTTTTGGTTTTTCGAGACAGGGTTTCTCCATATAGTTTTGGTGCCTGTCATGGATCTCGCTCTGTAGACTAGGCTGGCCCGGAACTCACAGAAATCCGCCTGGCTCTGCCTCCCAAGTGCTGGGATTAAAGTCATGCACCACTGCCACCGACCCTCTCATGTTATTTTAAAAGAGAGAATCATAATCATTGAATAGAAGTACAAATAATAGATGTTTTTGTAATAGACTGATCTGTTACCATTTATTAAATGACAGCATGTGTCTTGTCAAGCAAAGCTCAGGGCCAGCAGTTATCCTGCTATGGTGAACCTCACTCCCCAGAGAGTGTTGGAACCGGTAGCCTCTGCTGTAAGGTCATTGCTGGTTCTGGGCGGCTCTGACAAAAGCAATTACTTAAGAAAGGTGCCGATGAAATGTAGACGTGTTTCAGATGCCATCTCCACAGACTGGAGACGTGATAAGGGGTTATATCCAATCTCAGATATCAAATTAAAGAGAGTAGACCTAACAAGACCCTTTTTGAAGTCGTTTGTTCCCCAACTAAAACAACACAGTGGTATTTAAACTTTGTAGATACTTGAGGCTGATTTCACACAACTTTTCCTCAAAAACAAAGGTAGCATTATGAACGTGGTTTACACCTTTTCTAGACTGTGGTGGGCAGGCTCCTCTAAAGAGAAAAAACGTGTTTCTTGAAAATGTGTGACTGTAGTCCCTTCCTTTCATTTCTTGGTATCAGATTTCCATGTGTCTTTTAAGGTTTTCAAAATCTCCCAACATGTACCTTTTCCTATAAGGTTTGTTGTTACTGTTTTTCCAGCTAGGGCCTCAGAGCCCAGGCTGACCTGAAACTCACTCTGTAGCCCAGGCTGGCCATGTACTGACAGTCCTTCTGCTCAGCCTCCCAAGAACTGGGGCTACGGTGTCTGTCACCACACGCTGCCAAGTTTTTGTCTTTTGTAAACATGTGAGAAATGAAGTGATTTGGGTAAAGCGAAATGCTGCTTGCTAACGAGCATGTGACTGCTAATGATGTGTCTCATGAATAATCTGTATCGTTTTCATTTCAGTGGTTATTACATTCCTATCAACCCATTGAACTTCATCCCCTTTTATACGGGTTCTCGGCACCACGATTTCCACCACATGAACTTCATTGGGAATTACGCATCCACCTTCACATGGTGGGATAGACTCTTTGGGACAGATGCCCAGTATCATGCCTATAATGAAAAGATGAAGAAGCTTGGGAAAAAGACTGAGTGAATCCCCCTCGTACACCTCTTGGAGATATGTTTCCTCAACTGGAGCTAGTAACTAACATTGCTTCTGGGGAGCAGAAATAAGCACGAGACTTGGCTGCTAAGTGATAAAAAGAACATTAATGCCCTTTAATTATCTTCCAGATGGGAACTTTTCTACTTTACATTCAAGTTCTGTATATGTGGGAATAAATAAATATATATATTTAAGTACAGTTTTCATGAGGTTTTAAAGGCCATATTGCTTAACCTCATCAAAAGGTTTCAGGTGTTGGGGGAAGTATTAATGTACAACTTATCACTTCATGCCACCTGAGGCTGAAGTTGACATTGCCTTTTAAGCCTTTTACATAGGCTGGTCAGTTCAAAAATTTTCTCAACAATGATGATGGCCTTCTAGTTGACTTTAGACATAGTGTTTTTTAGAATTTACCCAAAATGAAAATATCGTGAATTGATTCTATCAGCTGACAGAGCGAGTGACTGAAACCCCATTCTGGTCTGGGGCTGACCAATTTAGGACTATTCTTTCTGTGAAGGATTGTTTGATTGTAGTAACTTTACCTTGTAAATTGACTCATTTCGTACGTGATGTATATAGAATATTATAGTCTAAAAGATTTTCAAATTACTTGAGGTGTTTTTTAAACTGAGAGCTCATTTCTGCTGTCGACCCCGTTTTTGTGTGTCAAGTGTTCATTGAAGTCGCGTCGTGAGCTTTGTGAATTGACTTCTCGACTGGTACCCAGAGCTGTTGAAATAAATGTGATTTTTGTCCAAGTCTCTGGTTTTCAGTTGTGAAGACTAGCTGTCATGTTTTATTCTTATAAGGAAAAGCACAGAAGTCATTAAAGGAAGCTTTACAATAAAGGAATGATTCCATTTTTTACTTGCTAAGCTTTGCTGGTGGTTGCAGCGTGCCCTTAGTGGCTGGTCCACAGTGGGAATTCCACTGCCACAGTGAAGGGGTTGGGGCAGCATGGTGGCCTTGGACGGCTTTCCACACAGATGGAAGGGTAGATCCTCTAGGCAAAGACTACTGACTACATCCCAGTCCTTAGTTCTTCTTTTCATACAGGATCTGTCTATCTTAGGCTGACATTGAATTTGTCATTTTGCTTCAGCTTTCCAGGTGCTGAGGTGATTACAGGGATAACTGGCCATGACTGGCTAGCCATGTCTTCAAAGGTTTCTTACTTTGTGGCCCAGGATGGCCTCACCAGCAATCTTCTTGCCTCAGCCTCCCAGCTGCTGGAATATAGACATGATCTACCACACTATGCTCGGCCAGGTTTGTTTCTAAGTTTTGTTCCATATCTGTCTCCTGTGTGCTTCTACATGTGTGCTTGTGTGTGTGTAAATTTGTCTTTGCAGCCATTCGGGATACAGCATAAAGTGGTTCTGTGCTGTGTGGTTATGAGACTACCTGCAAATTCAGTTTTTAGTCTTCACCATTCACTTTCATGCCCATGGAATGTACAAAACTGTTTGGGAGGAAAGCATCTTCTAGCGCTTAGAAATGGTAGTAAACATGCTTAAATAACTTGGTGCATGCCAAAGTCATTCACCTTTTTTCTCTTCTCAATGCTGGGGAGTCAAACCTAGGGACTTGTCCAATATACTAGACAGCTATGCCACCAACCTACTCAATATGAACTAATATTCAGCAAGCACTTCCCATGTCCTGAATTGCGCCCCCCCCCCCCCCTTTTGGTCTCCAAGGGAACCCATACACACAAGCACACACACTGTTCTTGTTTGGCCTCCATTGTCAATCTGACACAGCCTAGAGTCTTCTGAGGGAGTCATAACTGAGGGATTGCCTGGATCAGATTGGCCTGCAGCTATGTTTATGAAGGATTACCTTGATTGATGACTGATGTGGGGGGTTCCAGTCTTCTATGGCCAGCACCATCCTTAGGAAGGTGGGCCTGGCCTGTAGAGAGCTAGCTGATCATGAGCCGCTAACCTAGCCACAGAGAGGCAGCAAGCAACATTGCTTCAGGGTTCTCACCTCTAGGTTCCTGCCCTGACTTCCCTCAGTGGTTGTAATCTGGAAGTATAAGCCAAATAAAGCCTTTCCTCCCCGGGTTACTTTTAGCCAGAGTGTTTTATAACAGGAACAGAAAGAAACCTAGGATGCACATAAATAAAAATACATCTTCAAAAGATTCATATGCCCAAATATGTCAGTACAGAGTAGACATTATGCAGCCAAAACTTGTTCAGTAGTTGAAATCTGAATTAATAGATGTGAAGGCGAAAATACAAAGCCTCAATACATAGCCTTGATTCTACCCTGGAGAAGAGTTGATAAAAGCTGGGATGACACAAGTCAATAGTCCCAGCTCTCACGATGCTGAGGCAGGTGGATTACAAATTCTAGGCCAACCTATAATACATGTAGAAACACTTTTTTCCTCTCAAAAGCAGAATTTCTTCCTTTTAAATATTTACTCCTTTTATGTGTACAGGAGTTTGGCTTGCATGTATGTTTGCACCATGTGCTTGTCTGGTCTCCTTATTCCATCCAGTCCCCAGTTTATGAAATGGTGCCAACCACGTTCAGGGATAGCCTCACTCCCTTCGTTGATGGCCTCTGGAAACTCCCTCACAGACACAGCAGAGTGTGCTGTGTCACCCCATGTACCTACTGGTTCAACCAGGACAACTGTCAACATTCACCATTATTTCTATGTTGGATTGTACTTTTTTTCAGAGAGAGAGTCTTACTATGTGGTCCATTAGGATTTTTGTTGTCCATTTAAGATTTTGGGGCTTGTGAGATGGCTCTGGAAAAAGGCACAGCTACCCAGCCTGATGACCTGAGTTTGACTCCCAGGACCCCACTGTAAAGCTCTCAGCTAGTGCTCTAGTATCATGACTCTGCTTTCTACCACAGTGATCACTGATCACTGACTAACCCTGTGAAATGCGATGGTACCCCCAAT
>CABHPP010127735.1:0-33665 GCA_902168425.1 Peromyscus attwateri
GTGTGTGTGTGTGTGTGTGTGTGTGTGTGTGTGTGTGTGTGTACTGGCCTTGGTGCATATGTGGAGGCCAGAGGACAAATTGCAGAAATTGCTTCTCTCCTTCCATCATGTGAGTCCTGGGAATCCAATTCAGGGCATCCAGCATAGAAGCAATTGCTTATACTTGCTGAGTCCCAAAGTTTCCACATTTTAAAAGGTTGTAAACCATAGGGAAAAAGAGACCTTTTCTTCTAGTTCTACAGTATGACTGTAAAGCTAGGTATAGACTTTATACATAGGATAATCCCTAACAGATAAGAGAACAGAAGTGTCTGGTCCTGAGGAAGCTGTGCCTCTTTAAGATCTGTTACCACTAATCTTCATGTTTAGGGGACACATAGAGTGAGCAAAAGTGAGCATACAAGGCCAGGAAAGTCAGAGTAGAAATAGTCAGAGCCATCTTGTCCATGAAGCCAAGGCCCACCAGGTTTCAGCATCATCTATGGTTGTCAATCCCCTTATATTGCTTCTAGGATCCATTACTCCCTTCCCGTCCAAGCTCAGGCCCTAGGCCATCATCATTCACCTTTCCAAGTCACTCTCCATTTTGCAGTCAAACAAAACAAAACATGTTTATGTAACATGTGCTTAATGTCAAATTCATTGTAATCCTCCAAGCACTGTGATATGTTCAGCAGTCCCCACAACATGTATAGGAGTTTTGTCAGACCTCATCCATGTGTCATGGCTCCTCTCTCTTCTTAGCTTGCTATGTTTTACTACACTGGACACACCAAGACCTCTCCTACCTGTGGAGATATTTTGTAGGACTACCCTCTGCCTGTAGCAACCTCTCCATCCACTGCTCCATGCCACCTCCTCAGATATCTCTTCTCACCTCTCTAGAGAAGTCAGCTTCTCTCTCACTCCTCTGTGTGATTCCTTCAGACAGTGATTACTATTGGTGAAATTATTAAGGCCACTCCATGTAGTTAAAAGGGAGGTTTATTAGTAGTGTAACTTACAAATGAAGGGATAGGTAGGTTGCAGGGTCTGGGGGAGGTGTGTCGCAGTCCAGCGGTGTGTTCTGGAGAACTCTGCTCCGTCTACCTTTACCGTCCAGGGTCCAGGAACAGAAAGAGCAGCGCATCTGGATCTTGGGTCTTCAGGGCCCTCTCTTGGCCCTGCCTTGTAGGCGTGACAGTTACCAAAGCCTCAATGGGGGTTGGAACTTCCAGATCAAAGCTGGAATGACTACCCACTACAGATTACCACCATAACCACTGATTATTTCCTTCACACTGATTTGCTTCTGCACATTAGAAGCAGGGGCTCTTATCACTGTGTTATCTCCATAACCCAGTAACAGCCTAATATCCAGAAAGCTCACAAGAAACACCTGGCAGCTCAATAGACGATTGTGATAAATTATTAATAGTATACTCTTTATTTCTATGGATAAATAAATTTGATGTTGGTTTTCAAACGGCTATGCTACCTTTCCCCTTGAAGAGGCTCTAAGTACTACATTGCCCAGACAGTGGCCAAAGGTATTTCCACTATCACAGAAGGGCCTGTGGAGTAGTGGCACTGTGGACACAACTGACATAATGGCCTGGCTTGATTGCCTCCTACTTCTAACACACACTGGTTCTTCCTTGAGTTTGTATGTGGTTATTCTCCAGCATGAAGCAATTTTCTGTGAAGTCCTCAGTGAGCTTGGCTTACCTGGTATGAAAATGTGATTGACATAGGGAGTGAGCTTCCCACTGAGAAATTTGAAAAACAGGAGGCGCTCCATTCAACAGAGTTCTTTTCACTCCAGCAACAAAAGCCTTGTGGGAAATGCTAATCTTTTATTACTAGACTATTGTTTAATATTTATCCAGCACCAGAAACTATGCTGAGGGTACACACTAGAGCTCATGTTGGGCTGCCTTTGGGGACTTTCCATTTAATTAGACAGATGGGGAGAAGTCTCCATGTGTGGTTCCCAATCACATTTATTAATAATAAGCTGAATGTCAGTTTCTGGAAGGATGTCCTCCTGACAGAAAGAGGCAGCATATGCTGTGTCCTATTGTGCTACTCAACGAGCCCCTGGCACCTCTGGGGCAGCCAGACTCTCATGTTGCTTGTCTGCTACCATCTCTGGTGTGAAATTGCTTTAGGGCGTAGGATTTCTACGCTTGCTGAGAGACCCTCTTGCCCTGGGACCTTTCTCCTCTCCTTTAGGGGATGTAAACACTCCTTATACTTTGAGAACATGTCTGATTCAATTTTGTTTTGCTCCCTTCCCTTACAGTGGGGTATATCAATCACAGTCCATATACTAACCATGTCTGGATATCAACTGGTCAACCTTGGAGGAACTATGGGTTCTGTTTTGTCAAGAGTGAGAGATGCTGCTAAAACCATAAGAAACAGAGGCCACAATTCAGCCTGGTATGCTCTGTGCATCATTTTGTCATCTTTAGAGCCTTTAAACTTCTTTCTGTACCTTTTCTCCAAAAAGCTCATTCAGTGCATCTACCATAGGCCTTTTCCATTTTAAGAGCTTACTGTAACCAAATGCATATACTGTATAGTCCTTGCAACATGGGCACACACACGTACATATTCACACACACTTGAGCCTTACTGACATGTGGGGAGTTGTATATCCATCCCCACAACCTGACTTTGAAACAGTTTCTATCACCATACAAAGACACGTAGGTGCAACTTGTGGACAGTCCTTGTCCCCACGGCAACCTTAGTTAAGACTGAGATGTTGACCCTTGCTGAGATCTTGGAACTGACCTTCTGTCTCCATGGAGTTGTCTCTTTGGGATGTTCTACACAGAGGGAATCCCATCACATGTCATGTCCTTGGTGTGTGGCTTCCTTCATTGAGTGACTTTATCCACCCTGCAGTATAGATCAATACTCTGGTGCTTTTTGTTACTCAGCCTCACACCACTGCCTGGACAAGTTCACATTCCTTTCATACAAAAATGTCAGTTACATCAAGGTTCTCATTAAGAACCTTTCTGTATTTTATTTATTTGTAGGAATCTCAGCTATTTTGTGTCTGTGGTGGAGGTGTGTGTGTGTGTGTGTGTGTGTGTGTGTGTGTGTGTGTGTGCAGATGTGCATGTGGAGGTCAACACCTTTTTTGTTGTTTAATTTAGAGGCTGGGTTTCTCATTTCGTCCGGAAGTTATCAACTAGGCTAGACTGGCTGGCCAGCAAGACTGTGGGATCTGCCTGTCCCTGCCACCCCAGCACTGGGATTACAAACCCGGCATTTCTTCTGTTGAGCCTAGATCACAAGTTCTCATATTTGTGCTGCACTTTACTGACTGAACAGTATCCCTGACCCAGAATCTATTTGGATAATATTTTCTTCAAGTTTCTGCATCTTACAGGACAAGCTCTCCTCTTACACTGAGTCTACCATTGGGCATCCTTTGCCATCACTTAGCAGCAAACACAGCTATTTTTGTCCAGTGTTTGCTGATACATGACAAGTTTTTCTTGGGAGGGATTATCAGGCTGACCCCAGACTGGAATGATCACTGTCAATCTTAATAATGTTGGTCTCAATAAATGACCTCTTTAACCACAAACAGCAGTGAGACTGGCATCAGTGAAGTGTTTGGGTGGCAGTGACAGAATAAAGGACGGCCCTTTGTCTGCAGGGATATGAAATATGGGTGATGATATGGGTTATTTGTCATTACTAGGCTACACATTGCCCCAGGGCTCCTGTTTTGGGTCAGCAGGCTTGTCAGGCATTCAGCCAGATTGGGCAGATTGGGCACATCACCTGGATCAGTCATTCAACCTCTCAAAACACACCTGACTGTCAGGAAAATGGGCAAGGCATGAGGAGCATAAGAGTCACACAGGGCAGTGCTTCACCACCTTATTCTGTATATGCTGATCCTTAAAGCAAGCAGTCCACAGACACTGAGGTTTCCACCATAGCTGTGGTGGCAACTTGAGGACTCACTAAGAAGGATGAAGAGAGCCACCAGTCAGGCCTGGATGCCCAGTTCTGTCCCATTGTCCTCATTACCACCCCCGAGTCCTCAGTCATTACTGGCCTGGTTCTCCCTGGTCACTCTATGCTCCACCAATCAGCGCAGTAGTGTGGCCTTACTAGAGAAGGGAGCTACACCAGTAGCCCAGGCTCCCACACACTGACAGCTGTTCAGCAGAACTACAAAATTCTGCATGCTCACTGGGATCCCCAAACTGTCCTATCAAGCATGAATACAAAGCTTCCTGAGGAGTCTCTCAGCTGCATATCTCCTATCATGCCAAGGTCCTACTTTTCCGGGCAATGCCTCCAGGGCTTTGAGCCCTTCCCAGTCAAGGATCTGCAGGAGGTTCTAACCCATTGCAAGGAAAGTATTGCCTTCCCTGGATGCTCTGCAAAGCCACTCACATCTTTTGTGTCTGTTCCCAGTACAAATAGGAAGCAGGAGGTCCACTGACTTATCTCTGGTAATGGACTCCAAGGAGCCTTGCAGGTCTGAGAGCTGCTGTTCTTATAGCAGCTGCTATTTACTCTCTGGCTTGCTACTTACCTTTTCCACAGTAAAGGACCGCAGGTGATTGCTAATAATTGTCACATTTAAGTGGCTCAACCAGCTCACTGAGTCCTATAGACACACTTAATGTCATATGATGTCACCCCCACTCAAGGATATCCTGAACACTGGGCATATCTCCAAAATGTAATGCTCTGCCCCTCCTCCTGCTTTCACTGCTACCAAAAAAAAAAAAAAAAGTGTGACCTTGTAGGACTTAACTTGATGGGTTTCTGTCACTGCTGACTTCTGTAGCATTGGAGTTCTGTCCCCTGCAGGTGTCTGGGGACTGTCTGAATGGTGTCAGGCTTCTGAAGCTCACCATCATGATTATGGATGTGACCTCATGCCACCTTGAATTAGCCAGAACAGGCACCAAGCAGCTGGCCCTGTGGGAATGTCACGAACCAGCTTCTTTCCCTGTTTCTGCCTGTGGCCTTTGCAGCCTTCTGTGGATTGTGAAAAGCTGCACATTGGGGGCCAGCCCCTTTGCCGGCTGCCTTCACACTCTCAGGCCCCTTCTACCATGGCTACTTTAAGGCTGCTGGCGAGTGTCTCTGAGGCTGTCTTTTGAAAAGTTCTGTGCCCAACTTGCTTGACCTGACACCGAAGCCACCTTCTGACACTGAAGGCAAGCTCAGCTCTAGTCACCTTCCCAGCTGCTAGGCCACCCTCTCCTGCAGCAGCTCCTTACTTTTAACAGCTTGTTTAATGTCTCTGGAATAAGATGTTGACCTCCAGAGGAAGTACAGTGCTGAAAACAGCATAGAGAGCTAAAAATAAACACCCACTGCAGAAAGGACCAGACATGCTGTACAACCAGACTACCTGGCTGCCCTCCAGCCCTGACTGTGTTAGAGACCCAGTTCTTTTCTATTTGGAGACAGGGAAGCATTTGCATACAGACCACAACAATGAATGGGGGCTAGAAACCATGTTTAAACTGTCCATCAGCTGGGCAATAGCAGGCAGAAATTGGTCTTTCTAGAAAGATCCAGACTCTGTAAGTGGACTCCTTGAACACAGTCCATGACAAAGAAAAATAATCTTATTCTCAAAATACATAGTAGTATGTAACTTTTAAAAAGTTAAATCTTTGGGGATGTCTCATTGTGATTTAATTAATTCAGTTTTTTCTGTGAGAAAGCTTTGAAACCAGCCCACGCCTGTGTCTGAGTGCATGAATGGAGTTACTAAAGAAAGGGTAAGAATAGTGGATGGCAATGTCCAACATCCCTCACTGCATGCTGCTCAATCCTGATCCTGGCTTCTGCCTTTGAGACATACACTGTATACTCAGTCATCTCTTAACAGATACGCGTTGGCTGTCTGCTTCTCATAAGAGTCTCACAAGGTTGTTTTCAAAAGAAAGAAAGTGAGATTTGGAGGAGAAAGGGTTTGGGGGCCAGTATCAGAGCAGTTGTACCATCCCACGCCTGGTCAGTTCTGAGATGGCTGTGCTCAGAGCTAGAAGGTTGTAATAAACAAGGAATAGAACACCGCTGTGGACCAAAGCTTATTTTTCATAAGAATATATCTGCTGCTACCTCCTTCAAGTTTTCTCAGCCAAGCATTGGCCAGGGGAGGGAAGATAGTAGTAGATCCTGAGCACCCTTTCCAAGATGGCCACCTGAGTTGAGTCAACGTTAATACAATATGAGGTGAGGCCAGTCTGTGTCCACATTCACCTGGTCACACTCTATAGTGTTTTTCAGGTACATCATGGCTCACAGGATTCTGGGAAGGAGAACTGATGCTGCAGTTCCTATACCCAAGATGGGCTGATAAAGGGATTTTGGTGTTATAAAAAGTAAGTTACCAACTGGCACGCAGAGTTTCCCGTATAACCACCAACTGGAAAGACAAGGGCTGGCTCTAACCTGAAAGGAAAATGAAGTGACTCTCCTCCCTGCACCCAATTTCACACTTTCCTTGCAATTTCCACCCTGAAAACGGACTAATTCTGAGGCACTTTTGGGTGTGATTAGCATTTCTCTCTGTGGTGCTGTCAGGAGTGTTGAGCACCTATCAGGGCAGTTAATTAGAACAGCACAGCGGCTCTAAACTTCACAATGATCTGTGTTTCCAGAGGCTGACCCCTTCCCAGTTATCGCTTACAGGTTAGCGATGCTCAGGACAGGCCCAGGATGGACAGACCAGCGAATCAAACCAGAGAGCACTGAAGAGGTCAGAGCAGAGCATCTGCACGGCACAGAAGGGCAGGCCTGATGCAAACCCTCTGGCTTTAGTGACTGACCTACAGCTACTAAACAGTTCTCCCCACTGTTACCTCAGGCCTGAGGAGAAGGTTCTAGAATCTCAGAGCTGGACCAGATGCCTCACCAAAGCTCAGCAAGGAAGACCGGTAGTTAAGCACCCCTTCTCCTCACTGCATCTACCACTTTCTCCATGGTGGGTGTCTGACTTATAACAGCAGTGACAGCATCAGCTGTCAGGTTCTGTGCAGGTCCTAGAAGAGAGTGTGCAACTCAGTCTCCCAAGTCTCTGCTTGGCATGAGCATAGCCTTTTATACAAGAACGAATACTGAGGCTCACCAAGGTTTAAAAACTGTCTCCTACTAGTTGTGACTTTATGTTCAACACTGGAGACCTGACACCACAGTATGTTCTCCCAACTAATGCTCTGTGGAATGTTATGGACAGTTTACTTCACAACTAAATGGACCTTGGCCCATTTTGACTACCTTCTGCAGACTAAAGCTGTCCCTGCTGGTAATAATGAGCCTTGAAAGTCCTTCCTGTTCTTCCTTGTAAGAAGAGGGTCATAAAATAGCACCACTCACCCTGTGACAGTTACCAGCAAAGAGTGGATGCTCCCTCTGAAGTGGTAGGTTAGGAACCCTGGGCTAATTCTCAAACAGGGTGGTTTCTTCATTTTCTATATAATGAGCTATGATTTTATACAGAGAGTTGTGGACAGGAAGGGGCAGGGTAAGGGTGGATCACTCAAGGATGCAGTAGAGACTGAGTACATAAGAAAGATTTTTCTCATTGTGTTAGTGAATAGCAATTGGGATGACTCCATCACCATGTATCAATTATCTTGAAATGCAATTTCTGCCCATCTTTATATACAATGTACACATATATACATATATGTGATATATATATATATATATATAATCTCATTTAATATTCTCCTAACTATTATGATCTGTGTTGTACAAATCCTAAATGGTCTTATAATAAAAACCCAGAGCTAGATATTGGGGTAAATGTTAAAAGCTCAGAGGAAACAAACTATAGCCACTTCTCTCCTCACCAACTCCATGAATTCTCTGACTGAATGCTTTTGAGTCCTCAGTGGAAAGGGCCCTAGTTCCTGTCTCCTCACACCTTATATGTCTTTCTCAGCTCAGCCATTACACTTCCTCTCTCAACCTTCCTAGTGTTGGGATTAATGGCGTGTGTGCTTCCCAAATACTGGGGTTAAAGGTGTGTGCCTGGCTCTGATTCTCTCTTAGACTGAATCAATCTCATGTAGCACAGTGTGTCCTTGAATTCACAGAGATCCACATGGATCTCTGCCTCCCGAGTGCTAGGATTAAAGGTGTGTGCCACCACTGCCTGACCTGTATGTTTAATCTAGTGGCTAGCTCTGTCCTCTGATCTTCTGGCAAATTTTATTAGAGTATAACAAAATATCACCACAGAGCTAGGCACTAATATTATTAACACTGTATAGAAATTAAATAAAACTATAGAAGTATTGAGTAGAATGTTATTTGCCCTAAACTGTCCAAGTGGTAGCTGTGGAAGAGTCAGTAGGTATGTTAGCAAGTGATTTACCATTTGCTCATAGGGATGGGGAACAAAAGGTGCAGCGGTTCTGTTCATAGAGATACTATTTTCCAGAGCATAAATACCCCCACTGTGGCCAAAGTGCAAGCTCCAGATCTGTCATGGAGAATCACCCACAAGAAGAGAGGGGTTGAAAAGCATAACACTGTAAACATATCATGTAAAACATATCACTGACCCATCAGTAACCCACTAACAAATGAGTGTGTGTGTACTCACGTGCATGTCTCTGTGTGTGTTTGTGTGTGTGTGTGTGTGTGTGTGTGTGTGTGTGTGTGTGTGTTGCATGTGTTTGTACTTGTGCATACAAGGGTAAGAGGAAGAGGTGTCTGGTGTCTTTTTCTCTTTCTCTCTGCCTTGCTGCCTTGAGACATGGTCTCTTGCTGTAGAGAAGTTTGTCATTTTGGCCAGGTTCTTGCCCTTCAGCACATACCATTTCCTGAGCGACAGATAAGTTAGTTAACCCTGAATGCACACCCTCTGTTGCTTCCTTGATCATCTCCTCTTCATCTCCTAATATCAGAAAGTATCCCACTGATAACAAACTTGATCAGCTGTCAGTCTTGACTCAATTAGAATATAGGCTCTAGGCTTCCTTGTGCTCCAGGCTGAGTTCATAAGCATTGGCACTAGTGATCTGGGTTTGAGTCCTGGCTCCTTTATTTATTAAATGTGCAGTCTGAGACAGCTGCTCAACCACTCTGGATCTTGCTTCACTACAAACTGGGGTAAGTTACCTCCAGATTACTCTTTGCTTCCACAATGATTGCATGCATATGGCTAATTCAGAGCTGACTATGGTTTTTCCTGCCATGTAATATTCCTAACAAGTATTAAAATACAGAGGTTTTTTAAATTTTACTACTAAGTAAGACTTGGTGGAAGCAAGGGGTTGTAAGCCCCAGTAGTGTCCCAGGATCTGGAGAATACCGAGGGTGGAATTTCTACCGTTTTATCCTCTAGCTCTAGACACGCCCCTTGGCCAATCCAGGGGCTTTCATGTCTGAATTTTAACATGTGTTTGGATGGGTGCCTTTAGAGTGCATTTAAAAAAATCTCTATAGATTTACCTACCCTTCCTCATTACAAGAAACTGAAAATTCTGAAGCTCTTGTCTGAAATAATACATCACAAGATTAAGCATGTTTCTGATTAGATGTGAGTATCTTCAGGTAGTGGTCAAAATGAAGAATTTGCATTTAAATACAAAGATTAATGACTAATACACAAAGCCCATATTTAATCATCATTTCTTTAACACACGTAATTTATATTTTTATTCAGATCATCTGCCTTAATTCAGCAATAAAAAATGATAGGTGTAGTATTTTATAAAAACAACTTTCATGCCACCAATCATGTGTTTCAGTTATAAATATTTCTGAAGCTGCTGCTTTCACACTGTTTCTTGGGAATGATCTAAATGTTGGTACAGTAATTCGGGTGTAACTATATATCAGAAGGTGTGAGTCTCACCTCATAGAAATAGCTCAAACTGAAAGGAAAAAAATAATCACTTGGAAGTGACTTACTGCGCAGGCCTGCTCATTTGCTCTTTCCTCTCAAATCTGGGTTAAGTATGAACTGGCCCCTGTTTTAATTTTAAGCAGTCCTTCAAAAGAATAAGCCCAGATGGCCCTCTTCAAGGGAATCTAGTAGTGAAACTACAAGGGGGATATATTTTCCTCTAAGCTAAAATGCAAAGAACAGTTCTGGAAAAAAACAAATATCATTCCTAGTATCTCCAGCACTCCCTCAGTGGTGTGTCTTCCAATTGAAAGCTCTGATGCATTTTGGTCTAAGAAGTTATAAACCAAGACTTACCTGGCTTAAACTAGTTAGGGTAGTTTAAGCTTATATTTCCAGACCTCAAGAAGCAGAGGCAGGAGGATCACAAATTACAGTCCATTCTGGATTATGTAGTGAGTTCTATGTTTTCCTGGGGTATACAGTGAGTTCCTGTCTCAAAAAGCTAAAACAAACAAACAAGCAAACAAAAATGTGTCATACTATAAATATCATAAACCATTTTCCTTTGTAATCAGCCTCTGCCATCAATATTTATCCCAAGCCCAGAGCAAGGCCCATGAATACACTAAACAGCTTTGCCTGGGCAAAGGGGCCTGACAAAGGAGAAACCACTCCCAGACATGAAATGATGCCTGTTCTCTGTCTGTGGCTTTGGGCTCAGTGTTGAGCAAATGTTGAAATCTGATTTACATTAGTAGGAGAATTGTAATGAAATGACAAAGTTGAATTAAATAATCTTTCTCAGTGGGGAACAGCCAATAACAAAGTCAGCAATGTAGACCTTTTCAGACAACTTAGCTAATACGCAGTCATCGTTGTGGCCCTGATCATTTATGAAGGTCTTCAACTCCCTTCCCCTCCGTCGTCCCCAGTTCTCCTACACTCACTGCCCTCTGCTTTCCCCACTCCCATCTGGAAGTAACAAGGAAAAATCACATTTAGTAAACAAGACAGTGATAAAATATGGAAAACTGGAAAGAATGAACAATTAGACCTTTTGTTCATTTCTTCTTACAGACTCAATTTAATTCTAAGGTTTGACTTGCTATTTTAAAAATAACAGCTCTCCCCTCAGTTGGCCTCTCCGCTTCCTTGATGCTTTTGACTTCTGAGAAGTAAAGTTAGCTCCATATCTCTTGCAATTAAGAGGAAGAATGAAACATGCTGGCTTCCACAGAAGAGCAGGGCAACCATTGTTCTGCCTTCATGGTCCTTGGTTTGCGCTAGTGAGGGGTGAGCAGAAAGGTGGCCAGATGTTGAACCTGGTGCTGGTTGTTGAAGTGTTCTCTCTAGCGATGTGTGGCTCTGGGTCATTGAAAGAAGGCTTTGTCCATGCTGAAGAATCCAGTCAGAAATAAATCTTGGCCGATGAGACAATTCAGTCTGAAAGTGCTTGTTGTATAAGCATGAGACTTGAGTTCAGTTCCCAGAAGCCACATAAAAGGCCAGGCATGGCGGTGCACCTTGTAATCCTGGCATCCAGGAGGCAAGGATAGAAAGGAAAGGATAGATAGATAAAACCTGGGGTTTACTGGTCCAGCAACTTAGCCAATTTGGAAATTTCCAGGTCAGTGAGAGACACTGTCTCAAAAATCAAGATGAATGGTTCTTAAAGAAAAACACCCAAGGTTGACCTCTGACCTCTACATGCATGCACATACTTGCTCCTCCACAAAATAATATATTAATAATAAAATAACTTTAAAATAGTAAATAAAACTCAAAGGTGTTATATGAAGGGAGGTAACAGATTCAGAAAGATAAAACTGCTTGTTCTCTCTCCCATGTGGATCTTAACTTTTAATGTTTGCCTGTATGTCAACCAGAGGATATAGGGTGGTTACAGACTACAAATGAGATAAAAGACCAAAAGAGAGAAGGAGAGATGTAACAAAAGAGAGAAGGAGAGGGATAACAAAAGGAGAAGGAGAGGTACAAAAGAGAGAAGGGCACGTGCACATGTGGCATGGAAGCCAGGGAGCACATGGAGGAGGTAACAACTGGGGAGGGGGCAACAGGAACAATTGTTTTGAAAAATTTCACAATGAAACCTAATATTTTATGTTAATAATAGCAGCTAACTAACTAAATGAATAAACCTGAAGCCCTAAACAGCTCCAGACTATTCCCAAAGAGAAGATCTGAGCAGAGCTGACCTATATAAAATAAGCTGATAGCCAGCTAAGATAAACTTTAAAAACATACAGTGACTCTTGGTTCTAAAAATGTGAAGAAAAAAATTAATCGAAGAATGAGGGTCTAATGTGGTTTCTAGTCTCAGCCAGTGACCGCATCAAGGCTGTGCTGTGGAACGATCCCTGATGTATAATAGAGAAAGACATGGTCCAGCAGCTAATGAAGCCAGTACAGTACAAAGAACACATATACCTTAATTTATGGGCCCTCTGTTGCTTCTGGATTCTTATCTAAAAGACCTTTTAATTAAGCTCCCTCAGGTGGGAATCGGTCCACATTTTCACCGGCACAGGGGTAATAGAAAAAGCCAAACAAGGTCTTTGTTTCTCTCTGGCGCTCCGCTCACTAATCATCTTTCCCCGATTCATCTCCGGCTTCCGCCAGAGTTCATCTTCATCAGCATGCCATCTTCCCTCTCATATTTCAAACAGCAATTGGAAAGAAGATATTTAATCAGAAAAGTTTGGGATTCATTTTTCGGATACCCAATCTGTCTTTAGAGGCTTTCAGACAGACAAAATTGCTGTTGACTACAAAAAAACAACCAAAGTCTGTGTCCTTGAGAAATGCTAAAAGCCTGGGGGAATGCAGGGGCCTGGAGCCAGGCTGCATTCCAGCTCAGTCACTATTAAGTGCCTGACCTTGGGTTACTCCTGCAATATCCCAGAACCTCAGTTTTCTTGTCTGAAAAGTGGAGTTAGCTCTCCAAAGTATGTTCTTGGAAGAGTGTTATATGCAGAGGTCCCAATACAGTGGAGCAAAGCCAGTCTTAGATAGTGGGTTAGAGAGGGATTCTCTTGTAAAAATGAAGTTGAGGTCCCAGAAATAGGGTAGTTAGGGTTTATCTAAAAAACTAAAGAGGAATCCCACTGTAACAATGGAACAATCTGGCCTATGCTGTCACCCTACATGGATCAGAATCCACAGCTGTCACCCTACATGGATCAGAATCACAGCCTCAGGGAAGCTGAAACTGCAGGGTGGCTGCAGCCAGGACCCAGTCCCTTCCTCTGGCCTTGCTATTGTTCTGGTGTCTTCCTGAACCCAAGGTAGTCCTCCCTCTCCCTCTAGGCTACTGACTCATTCTGCTCCACCTTGCCAGAACCAGCTTCACCAGATTCCTGAGTGTCACCAGTTTGTGACTAGCTGTATACACACTTACTCTCTAATAGCTGTTGAGATCAGTCCCAAATTTAGGAGGAGGTTCTTGTCAGCCTGCAAAGAATGTTATATAAGCTTGGTCTACTATGATGAGGCATAGGGTCATGTGTACAGAATGGCTGCTGGGGAGTCATCAATTTCATAGCAAGGCCAGCTAGAGGGGGACTTGTGACTTAAAAAGACACTCTATAAGCTACTTACTACAGAAGTTTTACAGACACACACACACACACACACACACACACACACACACACACACGTGCAAAGGGAAAAACAAAACTTTGGAAGCAAAACTCCAGAGCTTTCCAGGTAGTGCATGAAAGACTGGCATGAGCCTTTTGCTCTTCAGTGAATTGGTTCAAAATGCAAACCAAGGAGAATGCTAGATGGCAGGAGCCAGTGGCCTCTCTGAGAGTTCCGTATTTACACCAACTGCAAAGCTCTTGAAAGAATCGTTGGGCTCCTGTCCTAAAGTCAAAATAGCAACCTGGGTTAGAGATAAGGACTCTAAGGGTGCATGTTTCTTTCATAATTACAGTTTCATTTCTTTTCCTCCTCCAGACTCTTCCTTAGTTTTGCCTGAATTCTCTTTATTAGAAATGACCCCACAACAGAACATAAACCCCTGGTCCCATCTCAGTAAGGGGACTCATGCTCCCTATGGGATTGATGCAGCAGGCTGTGGGTGATAGTAAAATGGCGCTGGTTGGTGTGTGGTGGCGCTGGTTACCGCCAGAAAAGTCACTGGCCACAGCAGAACCCAATGTTAGTTTTTAGAGCTTTATTAGGAGGGAAAGGGGGGGGGGAGCCAGGCTGGGGGGAGGGAGCAGAGCGGGAACAGAGAGAGAGCAGAGAGAAAACACAGAGAGGGAGTGTGGGGGTCCGCATCCAGCTTTTTAAGGTGCAGATTGCTCAACCACGTAGTCACCAGCGCCTGCTGATGACGTAAGACACCAGACTCAGAGGAGTGAGGGCAGGATTGTAGCTGCAGAGTTTTCTCTCCTGCTCCCACCAAACCCCGACAGTCTGACTGAAAGACCCTAACTCTTCAGGCTTACACCCCCAAGCCTCAGGAAATGAGAAACTTCAAGCACCAGGAAATGAGAAACTAAAAATCTAGTTCCCAGGGCAAGCTGACCACCCCTGCAACAATATAACAATGTAAAGAGATTTCTGTTAAGAGATGTGTTCAACTGTGACTGGGATAGTTTGCAAATGTTCCAGGAAGGACCACTGTGACCTGTGTGTAGTCTCCACTCCCCGCCCCTGAAACCCCCCTTGAGGTTGACGTAACTGTACCCACTGTACCCACTCTGTGATCACTCTGTGATTGTATGGGAATTGTAATCTTGTGACTTTTGTGGGTTTTTCCTTTAAAAGTGCCTATGTGACTGTAGTACGATGTGACTCTTGCTCTTTGAGCAGAGTTTGCCCGACTGTATACAGCTGTAATAAAAACCTCTTGCTATTGCATCAACCGGACTGGAGTCTGGGTTCTTGGGGTGCCCACTCAAGACCCTAACCTTTGGGGTCCAACATGACAGCCCACTTATAAAATAAACACACAGACACTTATATTATTTAAACTGTTTGGCCTAATGGCTCAGGCTTCTAGCTATCTAGTCTTACATCTTAAATTAATCCATTTCTATAAATCTATACCTTGCCACGTAGCTCACCGGTGTCTTCTCATGCTGCTTGTCATGGCAGTGGCTGGCAGTGTCTCTCTCACTCAGCCTTCCACTTCCCAGAATTCTCTCCTCCTTGTCCCGCCTATACTTCCTGCCTGGCTACTGGCCAATCAGTGTTTTATTTATTAACCAATTAGAGTAACACATTTGACATAGAGAACATCCCACAGCACAGGATCCTAACAGTGGGCCCATAGTCCAGAGACTTTAGCAGATACCTACCCAGGCATCAGTCTCTGGGGCCCCCACACTGGAACTCCCAGGTTTGGGTTGCTGATCAGACTTTCTTGAAGAGCATCAACACTTCAGAGGTAACAAGCTTGGCCCCTGAAGCAATGCCATGCCATCTTCACGTGCTACCTTGCAAGGTTGGCTCTGTGTTTCACTTCTCTTCCTCCTCCAGTCTTCTCCTACCTTCTCCAAGAATTCTTCTCTGCTGTCTCTCTCAACTCTTTATAACCAAGGACCAACAGGGACAGTCCTTTCTTTTCTCACAGGTTCTCCAGCACTCACCAATGAAATCCATCTGAATAGCTCAGTGTTACCTCAGGAACCAAGATAATGCAAATACATTATCTCTAAAGCAACATTTTCCACGGAAATGTTTGGAAAATAGTTTCTGGCTTTTGAATCTTTCATATCTGGCTAGTAAGAGTTTGGTGTGAGGCTAGAGAGCACTTGAGGGCCTCTGTAAGTGCCCACCCACTGTTTAAAGAGGACAGATGCTCAAGTCTAGAAGTGCTTCAAAAGGGAGCCTGATAAATTTTCCACACCTAAAGGGCCCATAGATGAGAATCTCCTCTTGCTTGAGGAATTGAGTAGGTAGGAGATAAATAGATGTAACATTTTGTTTGGCTTCCTTTTATTTCCAGAATATACCCAGGTAACAAAGCCTAACTGTAAGATTGTGCTGTGGGAGGAATGGAGCTGAGGCATTCTAACTCTTCACCTCAAGATTGCATGACAGGGCAAAGGAACACAGGTTTGAAACTTGACCATGAGAGGCCACATGCCAAGCCTGTAAAAGCTCAAGGTCCTGGGGACAGAGAGGAAGTGACAGCTACAGGGGAAAATGAATTACTCATGGCACAAGGGGATACTGTAAACTGCAGGGGTGTGTCTCTGAAATATGTTGAAGCCTGCTGCTCAGTGTGATAGCATTTGGAGGTGAGACATTCGAGAGGGAATTAGACCACAAAGGGAGAGTCTTCACTAATGGGACTCATTCCCCAGTAAAAGGCACTCTCACCCCTCCCACCACTGGAAATGAGAGCAGAATTGGGGGTTAGGCATTCTTTGGATACCAAGTCTGGTGTTCTTGCATGTCTAAGGACATTGTATATACCGAGTGCTCAGTTTTTGCTAGCCATTCTCCTGTTTTTGAACAACACAACTTCCTCTTGGACTGCTATGACTCAGAACTGTTTAGTGGTTCCTTATATGATAAGTGCCTGAACATACTGGTTGGTTGATGGGCTGATGGACTGATGGACAAAGAAATGGCATCTTGGTGATTCATATCAACCCTGCATGTTTCCATTGGTCTCTGAGTTTATGCTTGCTGCCTGAAGGCTGACCCAGAATCCTAATGAGGGGAATTCAGGGTGCACTTGCTTCTCTGGTTGATGATACTTTGGCTTGGCTATCTATTGATCCTCTGCAGCACAGTCAGCAGTTTTTATCCTTAACAGTAACACACAAGAGACATGTGTTGCATCTGCCAACTTTCCTGTTGTTTTGCATTATACTTTCTTGTAAAATTCATGAGAAGCAAATATTAGCTTCATAGAACATTGACTATGTGCATCCATGGAGCTATATAAAACACCCACCTTGTAATACCTCCAGATCATAAGCCTAAGGTGTTTAGGAGTTCACTCAATGTTAGAGACCAAATTAATAACGATAATTACTAAAAGGTATTCACATGACTTACAGATGGCTCTATGCCCACGGTTAATGAGGTTGTAGGATTTTAACCAACATGTATGTACCCAAACTGTTATTACACTCTGGCTCAACTTAGCTCATCTGAAGACAATACCATGAGTTATCTTAGTAGGATAACAACTTAGTGTGTTTCCTATTGTCAAGGAAGCCAATCCCCACACAATGAATAATATATCAATTAACAATAACAACAACAACAACAACAAAAACTTCTTCACTTTTGAGACCATGAGTGCATTTTCACAATGCTCTGTTTCTCAACATGGTGACTTTTCATTCTACCTCTCTATCCATGAATGCTTAAGACCTACTCTGGTTTGTGTCTAGGGCTTGCTCCTCTGCTCATCCTTCCTTTGAACCTCATTCTGTGCTTCTACATTGCTTCCTTCCTCAGCCTAAAGATATCACTTCCCTCCCCCTTGCAGTCGGCATTGCAGAGTCTGGTTTCACATGAAGAAGAGGAACCAGGACATCAATATCCAAGGGAAGGCTCAACTCTGTAACTCAGGGACTTGAAGCTATACCACAGGAGTGTCAGTTACAGGCATGTATCAGGCACACCACACCATGGACTTTAAAGCTCTTTCTGTTACAGAGTTCCTGGGATTCATCTTAAACATAGTCTTTTCTAACAGTGTAGAGTTGTGTATAACATTAACTTATAATTATTAAGATTTAAGCATATTGAGCACTTTCTAGGATTAAACTCTCAATCCTCATAAAACTTTAGCATGATAAATTGCCTAACATTTGTTTAAGAGATGAGAAAGAGACGTTCTAAGAGATACTGTCACTTAAAACAGGGCTTGTGAGTGGGAAGCTAACATACAGACCCAACCAAGCTGGTGTCTTTCACCACAATTTTCACCTCCCCTACAATTAAGTGACAAAGATCTTCCTATTTATAACATAGAAAATACTATGTTAGGTCCCCAGGAAGGCCACAGATATTAGGAAATGCAATTGTTTTCAACTACCTTGCATATAGGAAATGCTAAATCAAGCTAAATTAAATCCAACAGAGTTCTAGACAGTTAACAAGCTTTTATTAACCCCCTGCTGTGTTGGGCACCCAGCCATGACTCCATTAAGCCTAATACCACTTAATTTATGAAAATGTTGTTATAATTATTCTGTTTCTAAAATTTAGGTTCCCTCAAAAAGGAAGTGCATTTTACAAAAAGGAAGTGCATTTCACAATATACATCACTGATCCCAATTCCCTTTCAGTTCAGCACACATTTATAAATACCTAGTAATATAGATACATCTTGGGTTAAGGGATTGCCTAAACTGTGTTTTTTCCTCTGCTCCTACAGTTCCTCCAGCAGCCACACTCATGGAAGCCCACATGTCTGGTTATTGTCTAAATAAGGCCACACAGGTTCTGCTGTGAATGTGGACTGAAATTTAGCATCTATTCATTATTCTGTTTTGGCTTACACATTCCATGTGAACTTGGAGGAAATATGGGCTCAAAGGTCCAGAGTACAAGGAGGAAGAAGAAGAAAAGGAGGATGAGGAAGAGGAGGAGGATGAAGAGGAGAATGTGGAAGAGGGAGGAAGAGGGAGGGAGCTCAGATACATGATGAGACTGTGGATTAGAAAGCAAAAACCTCAACACTACCTGACAATGATGCTTGCTACTCTTAAAACTGCTCTATATTCAGGGAAGACTTTGTCCTGAGAAATTGCCTTCTGAGAATGGATAAATAAGGATGCTTCTGAAAATTAACGACTGACAAAATAACATTGTAAGGCACTGAGGAAAGCTGTGTTTTTTCCTCCTTTGGATTGTGGGGAAAGACCTAGCAACCACACTATTGGGAAAACAGTCATCAGGTGGTATTTCTTATTTAGCACCATTGCCAATATATCTGAGATGCTACTAGCAGCTGGAACACATGGGTGCCACCAGATGCTCTGGGCATAATGCACAGCACTTAATCTGCAAGTGGTGCAGGAAACAGCCACACCTGCAACCCTGACTCTAAGAGACAATTTCACTAAGCCATGTCTCACACAGATCTAAGGGGACCCATCAGTGTTTCTTTTCACATGGTAAAAGGATACGTCATTCTCTAACTTTAATTAATTATAGACAATTTGGAAAACACTGTCAGTAAAACAGAATGTTGTGTACTAGTGGGAAAAGAAATGAGATGAAAAAAATACAGCCTGTCCCATTATTCATTTGTATTGATCTAGATGTTCAAGCCAATATATCACAATTTGACAAAAGGTTAAATATTAACAGAAGAATCATTAATCTAACAAAACAAATTAGCATAACAGTGGCTCTCCTGCCTGGTGTTCTGTGTATTGTGGGTCTGGATAGACTTGGAAGCCTTCAGACTGTACAGATCTTACAGACCCAGCTGTACCAGGATTTTTCTTTTTGGCCACCAACTAGCTCCCAAATCATAACACAGAGATTTATTATTAGTCTTGAATGCTTGGCCTACCTTAGGCACATTTCTGGCTAGCGCTTTTAACTTAACCTGTTTCTGCTGTGGGATGGTTTTTCTGTATGCTGTGAATATATGTTGCTACCACTGATTAATAAAGAAGCTGCTCTGGCCTATGGCAAGACATGTTATAACCAGGTGCAAAATCCAAAAGAGATACATGGAGAAAAAGGGCAGAGTCAGAGCAGATGTCAGCCCACCACCGCCTAAGAAGCAAGATGTGAAAGTAAGCCCCTGGCCACATGAAGATACAAAGATTAGTAGAAATGGGTTAATTTAAGATAAAAGAGCTAGCTAGCAATAAGCCTGAGCCATAGACCAAACAGCTTATAATTAATGTAAGCCTCTGTGTGTTTGTTTGGGACCAAACAGCTGCGAGACACAGGAAAACTTCCATCTACATGTTTCTCTTTATCTACCTTTTGCCTTGGGGCTTATTCCCTTTCTTACTTCTGTGTATCTTATTTTCACTGCTTCTCAATGTCTGTCTGTCTGGCGTCTGCCTGGCTTCTTCCCCAGGTGTGCCCCCTGTTCTCTCCTACTTCTTCTCTCATTCTTCCCCTTCTCTCTCAAGCCTAGATTTCTCCTCCTATTTATTCTTTCTGCCTGGCAGCCTCACCTACCCTTTCTCTGCCTAGCTATTGGCCATTCAGCTTTTTATTAAACCACTCAGGTACCTTAGGCAGGCAAGGTGAAACAAATGCAACATGTCTTTACATAGTTAAACACACATCCTTATATCATTAAACAAATGCAGCATAAACAAAACAAAAGTAACACACCTTTACACAGTTACCATAGTATTCTGCAGCATAAACAAATGTAAAACATTTTTACATGCTAAAATAATATTCTGCAACACCCAGCCATGAACTAACAAGAAGAGGTTGCTTTGGTGAACTGCAAAGGTCTTACAGTAATCATCCGCCACATAAAACACACATGCCCTTAACAAGGAAAGAATACGGGACATAACCTAGCACAGGCTTGGCACATTTTCTTTTCCAATACTTCAGTGTGTTGTAGGGCTTCAGCATAGCCAGCTTATCCTTGCATTTGAGATACATCAGTGGCTTTCTGTACTTGTCTACGGCTGTGGGAAGTTCCTTTGATGTTGGTCATGCTATCATCAGACTCCTCTCTCTGACCAACAGGAGGAAGTTTTCCTGGATGTGAAACATGGGCTTATGTAGATTACATGGATTCTGAGACTGCTCCAACAAACACCACTGACTCTTACTCTTTTAAAAAATGGAGAGCTGAGACGGGCGGTGGTGGCGCACGCCTTTAATCCCAGCACTCGGGAGGCAGAGGCAGGCGGATCTCTGTGAGTTCGAGGCCAGCCTGGGCTACCAAGTGAGTTCCAGGAAAGGCGCAAAGCTACATAGAGAAACCCTGTCTCGAAAAAACCAAAAACCAAAAAAAAAAAAAAAAAAAAAAAGTGGAGAGCTGGGGAGTAATCTTATACAAGGTAGGTTCCTAGTAAACTGCATGGCCTTTTGGATGGCCACTGAGTTTCTGCAGTCTGCCACTTTTCAGCATCATTTTTCTCAAGATATGTTAAGATATCACTGTAACAATACTTTTGTTCATTTTATAAAATTTATATTTGTTTGTTTGTTTGTTTGAGATAGTGTATCACTGTGTAGCCCAGCTTGGCCTTAGCTTTTCAAGTTCTAGGATCAAAGACATGCCACCAAGTCTAGCTAAAACTATGCTTTTCTTTATGGTACTAAAAACCAAATTGCACATATAATATCTTCTGAGAGTAAAGAAATATTTCTACAAATTTTTATCAGATTCAGTACATTTTTCTTCTGTTGGATTTATTTAATTTATTTATAGATATATGTTGTCCTAAGTCTTCCTTTGGTCATGAACCTATGTAATCTAGACATTGGTTCTGTATTCACCAGTATACCTGCCCTGGCAGCCATCTGCATGATCCATATATATCCACCCGTGTGTCAGTCTATGAGTCCACTTACCTACTTGTTTACTTGCCCTTGTGTCAAGAGTGATTGTCACAAGCTATTGTGGTCCATGACACAATTACAGCTTATAGCAATTGATAATTCAGATGCCAACCCACCAGACAAATGGTTCTCTGACAGGAACCCAATTGGGCAGGACCTGCAGGGCCATGGGCTCTGAAAAACCGGTTGCTCCTGTCTGTAATTTCATTTGTTCAATAACAGCTGTGATATTTCCCCATTACCATGTATTTTCATGTAATGTATACATGTAATCTCATGATTACATCTCAGTGGGCACATATCTATGTGGATGGGCAGGAAGATGACTTCTCATTTAACTATATAATTTTGATGAATAGAAACATACTAAAAATATGCTTCATAACTAGATCTATTATTCCATATGACAGACATTTAGAGGTCTGTTTTCCATCCTTGGCTTACTGACAGGGATGGATTACAGGAAGAACTTTTATAGATTTTATTCATGAGTGAAAATGCAAATGTTTGGTCTTATTGGATCAAAGCCCTTCAAAAGATGTATGGTGAACTGGAGTGATATTGCAGGTGTCTGGTCTTGTTATATCATAGTCCTTCAAGAGATCAATAGCATCTATATTACTCTAAGCTTTCTCCACCAGCACCTCTCCACTCTGATTCAACAAGCAATTAACACTTTGCATACTTCTACACCAGTTTTTAATACAAGATTTTAGGTTTAGTGGACCAACTGTTTATATTATTAATTACATAAAATAGTACACGTATTCTTGGCCTCTTCCTTAGACCTCTCATTGGTTTAGTTTCTTCCCTTGTACCCTTGTAGCTGTTTCTTTAAGAGATGATCCAGAACTTTTACAGCATGAGGCTGTGGTCCGTCACCAATTAAGCTGATCAAGTCTTTGACAGGTGTGACTCTTATTGTATCTACAACTAATGCTTGTCCCTGAGAGTTTGCCTTGTAGTTTTTTAATACTAACAAGTTGTTAATGAATATATATTCATTATTCATTTTTGATATATTCATATATATGCTTGGGAATTTGTAACAGGTAGAAGAAACTAAGAGAAGAAACAAAGAGCAGAAGAATAAAGAGATATAGAATGAAGAGCATTTGCCCTTGTGCATGAAATTATTATAGAAATCTTTTCCTTTCCTCACTCTTGAGAGCATTCTCTAAAGTTACCTTGGGTAGTGGCTCTGAGGGCTGGACCCTCAGGCTGCTAAACCCTGGCATTCATCTGCATGCTACATATGTATCCACACATGTGTCAAGTCTATGAGCCCGCTTACCCATTTCTCTGCCCATCTGGCACCTGAAGAAGTAAGTTCAGAAGATGACTTGTTAGATTTGGGGCAGAAGGAGAAATGGAAGGCTAATTACATAGATTATTGAGCCTGTTGGATATATAATTTGAAACTTTGATTAAATCTGTCAGAGATTCCCATCAATTTTGTTACTTTAAGATTATAAATTGAAAGCCATGGAGATTATGAGTGTTTCCAAAAATTACAAAATTTTGATAACTTAATTAGCAATTTGTGCTTCCCTAAGAATTAAAAGAGAAACTGAAAATTCAAATAAAATATAGCAAGAGGATACTGATATTTCATGGCCACTGACAGTTTATAGTGAAAGAGAATAGGATCATTTTCCATAAAAATCATTCATTGCAATAACCAAACCTATTTGTCTGAGAAGAGAAGACACTCCCCTTTACCAAGTCATGTTGAGCAGCCATGATCAGTCTTAGAGACACTACAGTTTGTAAACATATTTTCAATCATCTATGGATTTCATTTTATATCATCCTTGAAATTATTGCCTTCATCAAACCCAATTGTCTACTTCAAATGTAAAAACACACATGTGCACGTGCACATGTCCAGATGAAGATATTTTGTTATCTATACAATAAAAGTGGTCAAAGTAGAAAGATAACTACCAACAGAGATCTGGCTATGTAACTTTTATAAAACCTTTTATTAGTTCACCATGGCAGCCTAGAGGCAGTTACATTGTCACCTGTTATCATGCTCACCTCTAAAAAGTGTCCACCAGTCACAGTTCTCTCCTTTGTCCTTCTTGTCTCTTGTTGCTCTTCTTGCCTGTTCTCTGTAGATGTAACCGACCGCCTTATTAAATAAGAAACACAGAGCCAATGTAAAGGTGAAAGCCCAAGAGGTCAGAGCTAGAAGCCTTACCTGCTTTCCGCCAGCTAGACTCTCCTGCCAAGAGACTTCTCCGAAAAGGGAGTTTCTTCCTGTGTGGTTGTCTTATATAGAGTTCTGGTTCTTCCTTCTCATTGGTTGTGAACCCAACTACGCGGCTGTCTCGTCACGGCCTCTCTGTACAGACCTCCCAAGTTTTCTATGGTTGGTATTGAGATTAAGGGCGTGTGTCTCCAATGCTGGCTGTATCCTTGAACACACAGAGATCTACCTAGTTCTGCTTACCAAGTGCTGGGATTAAAGGCGTGCACCACCACCGCCCAGGCTTTCACTATGGCTTGCTAATAGCTCTGACCCCTAGGCAACTTTATTTATTAACATACAAATAAAATCACATTTCAGTACAAATAAAATACCACTATAGTTCTCTGTCTGTCTGTCTGCCTCTCTCATCCCCACTCCAACTCTTTCACTCTTTCCCTCTCTCTCCTCCCTTCCTCTCCTCCCCCAATAAATCTCTTGCACTTACTCTGTTGCGTGTGTGGCTTGTTTCCTTAGTGGCCTATCTTGGCAGGACCCACTGAATGGTACCCACTTTGCCTTTTTTTTTAATCCTTTCACCTTTTCCATTATGTCCGAGTTATCTGAAAGGATTCTACTCAGCAACGTGAAATCCTTGTGAGTTTAAGCACTGCTCACCAGCATTTAAACAACTCTTAAAATTCCCTCTCCTCCACAAACTCATCTGTGCTATAGAACATGCTTTCCCACAGCCTCCTCTTTCCAAGACCTGACATGGATCTATGGTAGATATCGTTTTCTTTAGAGCACTGAGTATTCAGTGGTCTTCAGTGATGCCCACTAATACTCCACTCTCAAGTTCATTTAGAACAGCTTGCCTAGCACTCTGAATTCTCCAGGACTGAGACTACTTCAACAATATACAGATAATCTAGAGATATGTAAGCCTGCTAGATCCATAATGTTTCACAAGACATTGTTTTTTAGTAAAAATTAAGAAATTGAGATAGTATTAATAGTGGATGGACACAGATTCATAGACTGATAAAAAGGAGATTTTAAAAGTTATTGAGAAATCTTAAGGGAGAAAATCAGGTCACGTCTAAGCCTTCTATATAGGAAAGGAAAGTTTTGTTGGAATCTTGGTGTGCTAATAGCTACTTTCCAATCTCTAATTTATAGAGGCCCATTTTTGCTTGGCTTTTTACTCCATGCAGCACTGGCCAACTTCAAAGACTGATGAAATCTGAGAGTGGTATTAGACCTAACATCATTTCAAGATGAGCTTGAAGCTGAGCGAGAATGAGTTGGACAGGAAGGGAAATAGAAAGGAAGAGAAAGGGTCTACAGATCAAACTCTTAGCCTCATAGGAAATCGAAATATTATTTTTCAATCCTCTCTAGTGATCTCTCAGACGGTTTATGCTGCTCTGAAATCATGCTGTTTCCTAAGATGGCATTGGAATAAAGATATCACACAGTGATATGGATTGTAATTTATGTGTCCCAATTAGTATGAGGGATTTCCTGGAAGCAGCCCACTCTCTGAAATGACTCTCTGTGACTGTGCATGGAATCTTTAGGCTCTACTAAGCAGAGAATGCAGTTATGTTGGGTCAGCATCTCAGAAGTTATTTCCTGCCTCACATTTAGCTCTGCGGTCCAAGGGACCAGCTCTGAATACTAGTAACTGTTCTCGGGGTTTCTCTCTTTGTCTTCATCAAAAACATCTTAATTCTGAATCTATCAGAAACCAAGATTTCAAGTCCCTAAACCAAATCTTGGTAGAGTGAAAGGTGCAAAATATGAGTGACAGCAAAAGTGTATAGAAGTAAGAGCTGACAGTCCTCGAGGGACAGGACAAAAGTGAAAAATATGACATGTCTGGCAAGCCAAGCCGATGCAGTCATCCCATGTGATTTTTATAGAGCCATATGTCAGGTTAGAAACAAGGAAGGCCAGCAAGATGGCTTGGAGGGTAAAGGTGCCTGCTCCTAAGCCTGATGACCTGAGTCCCATTCCTGAAACTCTGAAATCCTAAAAGTTCTCCTCTGCCCTCCACATGTGTGCTGTGACACATACTCACACATGTACATACTCACAAAATAAATATGTAACAAAAATTAATAACTGGTCTTTTCACAACTATTTCTTTAAAAAGGAAACAAGGTTATTCACACAAGTAGCCATTCTAATTCACACTAGGGTTAAAGCTGGCACTTCTCAATAGTCATTTTAAAAGTAGCATTTTTACACTATATAATTGGATGCTATGGAGTTGCTAGGCCTGGGTTAGCACTCTGGCTTGACTGTGTATTAGTTAAGTATCTTCTGTTATTAACTTAACTGAGGTTTGGGGGATAGTATTCACTATGTCATAGTTTTGCATGAAATCTATACATGATACATGTTTTCTCTGTCATTGTCATGTGTTGAGTCCTCAAATCTTTTCTAGATGTTCTTGTTATGCAACCACATTTTAAAATAATCCAGAAGTTTAAAAATCAATCAATCTCCAGGTTCTGTGCAGAGCTTAAAGCACCCACACATCAGACACATTTGGGAAACCATTGTGCCTGTATTGAATATGGACAGACTTTCCCCTTCACTGTTCCCTAAAAGTACAGTTTAAGAGCTATTTACATGTCATTTGCATTTTAGTAGGGATTATATGTGACTTGGAGGTGATACAAAGGGTGTGGGAAGTATGCATTGACTAGGTACAGTATTATGCCGTACTATAAACAGGACTGGAGAGTAAGGTGGGTGAACTGAGGTTGACTCGACTTTATACCCCCTGTAGTTCATATGTAAGAGGAAATGTGCCTTGAGCTGAGATTGTTTTATTCCTACAAGCATTTTTTCCCTTACTGTATTAAGGGCTTGTATCAATGGACATGAGGAACCTCCTCCCATCTGGATTTTGTGGGTTCTTCTCGCAGGAACTTCCTGTGCCCAGGATACTTCTTGCAAACTGGTAGCCACATCACATGGTTACACTCAGTTTGATCCCATTAGCAAGGCTGATGTCTATGGCTAGAGTTTTCCTGCCTGGCCCACAGTCATGATAAATCTCTTTCACCTGCCAGTCCCACAGCCGCTCAGACCCAACCAAGGAAACACAGAGACTTCTATTGCTTATAAACTGTATGGCCATGGCAGGCTTCTTGCTAACTGTCCTTATATCTTAAGTTATCCATTTCCATAAATCTATACCTTGCCACATGGCTCGTGGCTTACCGGCATCTTTACATGCTGCTTGTCCTGGCGGTTGCTGGCTGGCAGGCAGTCTCCTTCTGCCTTCCTGCTCTTTTAATTCTCTCTGTTAGTCCCGCCTACTTCCTGCCTAGCCACTGGCCAATCAGTGTTTTATTAGCAACATATTTGCCATACAGAACATCCCACAGCAGATGTCTGTAATGTGCTGTCTTGCTTGGAGATGCCTCATGTCTTAGTTTTGTTCTTCTGACGTTAACAGTCATTAAGCCTCATGCTTGAATACCTCAGAGATTTCTAGCAGTTTTAATTCAACTTTGGGATTACAGGACTTTTGCCTGTATTTTGCTACATGACATCTCTCAATCCATGAGTCTCAGAGCAGTGCATCACTGCTATTCATTATTCCTAAAAGTAGTTAAGATACATAAATTGGGTTTTTGTTTTCACACTTGTGCTCTGATTTTACTGTTTACTTTATGACTGTGCCACATCTGTATTGTCAGATCACACAGTGAATCTTAGTGTAATCTTTCCCTTTTAGTCTCAGACAAGCAGGTAATAATATACCTACTCTCACTGCCAATTCTTATATTGACATCACTTATCACTTATCATTTTGTGATTTAAAGATGATTTTCTAAAAGATACTTTAAAAAAAATGACCAGCAAAAAAAGTAAAAAGAAAAAATCACTTTAAACAAAACAACAACTGCAAAATAGCTCCCAGGAACATTGTCATCTAAGTTCTTACACACTGCTTACTTTTAGGCTCTTCATGTTGGAATATTCATTTTGTAGGCTAATTGGTTCCTTCCAGCCTCCTATACTTTATTTCTTTGGTGTTAAAGGAATGTTCTCATAAAGTTTGATGAGTTTTAACACTTTCTCTCAAGAGTCTTTTGGTTTAGATATCAAAATGGTTTTCTTTAACAATTCAGACATTTTACTGGAATATTCCTAAATGTTGACTGATACTGGAAAAAAACACACCCTTTTTACTAATAAATAAAAATTAATGTCAAGGAAAACAATATAATTATATTTCTTTAGATTTGCTCTGGGTCTTGGTTCAGTTTGGATTTTGCTTCAGGAATTCTCTTTTATCCATGTTAGATCTTTTTTCCCTCCTAACTTTAGTACTTGTCAATTTTTTGTGATTTGGTTTTTAAAAATCCCTTCTTTCTCTATCATCTATCTTTCTGAATACATTGCTCTGTATTTTCAGATTCATTTACTCCTTCTAGTGTGGCCACTATTTCTAAAAATATTGTATCTTCTTTTTGTTGTTCATGTATTAGCATTTTCTTAATGTTTTCTAGGTTGTTTCAAAATAAAAGTTCCAATTTTGATCTGTGTTTTGAATATCTTTTGTGTGTTTCCATTATCTATAAAGATCTTTCCATCCTCATTTTTTTTTTTTCCAAAAGCTTACGTAGGATTGGACCTGGCTGGTTCTCTTCCTTTATACTCTTATGAAAGCTTGTATGGGATTGGACCTGGATAGTTCTCTTTTCTTTACAACTCCTGAAGGCCTATAGCTTATTCCTCTGTTAGGAACATAGCCTAGCTCCTGGGTTAGCTGTCATTTTTATATTGCTTACCCAGTGTTCCAGTCAGGGCCTACTAACACCATGGGTTTCCCCCCTTCTTTGATTTGTGAACTACCCATTGCTTCTCTCATCTACTTTCACAGGTACTGACTGATATCTGTTTGCATCATGCCCCTGACCCACCCCTGTCTTCCTACCTTCTGTCTCCCCTACCCCATCTCTCTCCTTCCCTTCTCTCTCCCTCTTTTCTCTTTTCTTCCTCCTTCTTTCTTCCACTGGGATCAAACACAGTGCATCATAGAAGTTAGGCAAGTGTTGGAAGACAGTCCAAGAATGGAGTTGTATGAGAATCTGAGTGTTTGAGAAAACTCTAAGAAAACAGGACAAGAGACTTGTGACCTCAATTTCTTCAAAACCACAGAATTATTCTTGGAATGTGTTTTAGTGTTCCGCCCAGGTGTGGCACTTAGGGCTGAGTTTACTTCAGATTATTCATTGGTTATAGTTATTTGTTTATATGCTTCTGTGGAAAAACACATTTTGCCACACACATGCAACTTGTCTACCACATGCTGCTTGCTCTTGTGTTTGGACACTTTACTCATGTGACACCTCTTAACCCTCAGTGTATAAATTGTCTGATGCTCTGAATAAAGTTGGCTATTGTGTGAGACTTTAGTCCGCCTCATTTATCAGCGCCATTCTCCCAGGTCCCACCACCTCTAGAGCAATGAAGAGGCAAGCACTCTTCCTCTGACCTCCTTTCAATTGTTTGGTTCCCAAATTTTGTTTTTTTTAGGTGGTTTCTCTCTCCCATTGTATGCGAAGATTCAGAGACAAACACACTGTCACCACCATATTTTGCAGATCTTCATTCATAATTTTAAAAAGCAGTAATAAGTATTTGATTTGCCATAAAGTAGGTTTGCATAAAGAAGAAAACACCCAAAGAGTGGGTTTGTTTTTTGTCTAGACACTGCAGCTCTGTGTTCCAGGAAACAATGCCAGTTCCTGGGTTTTCATGCTTTCAAAACTATCTTTGGCAAACACAGGTGTGGACTCAATAAAAAAAGAAAGAAAGTTTTCATTATGCAGTGATATTTACAATTGATCCCCTAGGCCTCTTTGTTGTTTCAACTCTGTTTTCTACAATGAACCTCAGTGGAAGGGATTCGATACAGCACTTAGAATGCTGAGCCTGATCCCTGATGTTCCAAAGCTAATGGGCTGTGGCCAGAGAACTGCCAAACTGGGCACATTCTGCAGCTGCCGTTTGTCTCTGCTGTCAGTGACCGGGGAGTTTTCTTGAATGGGAAGGTTTCTGTAGCTCCGTACAGATGCAGGCAGAGTGAATTATATACTTTACTAAAGGGAAAAATTAACTTCTTAAGTACCCGTTTATGTGTATAGGAACTCCTATCTGCAGAGGGTAATATTTGGGGTTCTTTCCTTCCAGCATTGGAATCCCCAGGATCTTAGCCATGCTATGAGGCTTGGTGGCAAGCTCCTTTACCCAGTGAGCCAGAAAAAGAAAAAGAAAAAAAAAAACTCATGGGAAATGAGATATTGCTGCTTGTTTCATCGCTCTACTAAGTTGGGGGAAGCACAGAAAAGCAGAACTTAGATAAATGCCCCTAGCTCATTTCCAAGCAATAATCTATTTTGAAAAGTTTAAGGTATTGTTTACAGAGCTTCCAAGTGAACTATTTCTACCATTCAGAGAGATAGTTTGTTAACACATAATTAATATACATAGTTAATATGTACAGAGTTAGTGTGCTAATACATAGTTAATACACATAGTTAATATGTACAGATTTAGTGTGTTAATATATAGTTAATATACACAGTTACTATGTACAGAGCTAGTGTGTTAATACATAGTTAATATGTACAGAGTTAGTGTGTTAACACATAGTTAATATATACAGCTAATATTTACAGAGTTAGTGTGCTAATACATAGTTAATATAGGTATAGAGTTATTAGTGCTGGCTATTTTCAATAGTTCTTTGCAGCTAAATCATCAAAATTCTTTCTAGCAGATCTTTGTAGTTGGACATCGGCTTCTAGGGTTCATGATGTCTTTTGTTTTTCCCGAGAGTTTCCAAGCTAAGGCCCTGTCTGATAAGTACAGGATATGTCTTATCTTTTATGTGAATGAACCCATCCATCCTGCTGGCTACCCAGCCAGGAGATTCAAAGCTGCTCAACAAGGAACTGAATTTTTATGATGTCAAACACAAGGAAGAAAAAATTTTGTTCATTAAAAAAAATAAATGTTTCATGAGGATTACTAAATCTTGATAATTAGGGGTGATAATCTTTATTGTTTTGCTCAGATGTTTAGGTTGGAAAGCAGAGAGAGTGAGGAGATCACTATAGTGAAGCTAAAGAACCATGGAGATATATGTAGTTAGGTCTAGATCTCTATAATATCTATAATAAACTAGAACTCATTTATTTCAAGGCAAGTGATCCTATAACCTACTGAAAATCAGAACCCAAGATGATCTGCATTCAGACTTTCAAAAGAAAGGGCTGAGAATGTGGCTCAACTGGCAGAGTGCTTGCTAACAGGTGTGAAGTCCTTTGTTCAGTTCCCAACTCTGAATAAACCTGGCATGGTGGCACATAGCTACAATCCCAGCACTCTCAACTCTAGAGAGGTAGAGGCAGAAATACCATCAGTTCATGAGTATCTTTTGCTATACAAGTTTGAAACTAGCCTGGGGTACATGAGACCCTATCTCAAAATAAAACTAAAAATGTTTTCATTTGGGATAAAGCACTCATATAGCATGCACAGTCCTAGCTTTAATTCCTAGCACTTTATAAAACAGGCATGGTTCTGTGTGCCTAAAATGCTAGAACCAGAAAGGCTGAGATGGGTAGATTGCCAAAAGTGTAAGTCTGTCATGGGCTGCAGCATGGGACCCTATTTCTTAAAACAAAACAAATCAAATCAAAGAATGCAGAGAATGATGCCTAGCCTTTCATCCTGAGACCACACCCAGGAGAGCTGCCTTCTAGAATGAGATCCTTTTTCTAGAGCTCTTCCTGCTTCAGTCAGGGAGCTCAGCGACACAGTGGAGCCAAGTGATCAGTTCACAGCAAACCGGAGACACAAAGTAGACAAAAGCTTTCCATCCTGCACCATGGTCTAGATAATTCTGGTTTGATTTTATCTGGGTCTTTCAATAACCCTTCCATCTTTCACCTTCTGCAGAAGAGTCACATACACAGAACTGTCTCCCTACATCTGCTCCACTGCCATGGGCTCTCTCCTGATGAGTGAATGAGGCATGCCAAGGCACTGTGATGAAGAGGTCACTTAATTTCCGTTTGTAAAGCCAAATCTCCCGTGCTCCCCGTAATTACCAATCAATTTTACATAAATAGCAAAATTAAGTCCCATTATTCTCATTTACCACAAAATTAGAGGAATTAATTAAACATGGAAAGGGGGCCAATGCCTGCCAAATCACCACTTTCGGCAGACAGAAACAAATTCTATGCCGGCAGGAAGAAAACTGAACATGGTGTCTGGAGACTGTGAAGGGATGCAACTGGAAGCAGCCTGTGGGTGAGGCAAGTATCTGACACCCACATATCTCAATGCTCCTATCTTATAGACAAAACACACTCTTCCCTACAGACACAGGGAAGCGTCATTGCAGACTTGATAACACAAAGCGTGGGGCTCCTTTCCGTTATTTGAAGAAGGCATTGTTTGTGTTTGGTCTGGAGGGATATCCCAGTTGTTAAAGTGCTTGCCTTGCCAGCATGAGACCTGAGTTCAAGCTCCAGTGCCCACAGGAGGAAAGCCAGGCATGATGGTGTGCAATCACAATCCTAGAGACAGAGAGGTGGAGGCAGGTAAATCCTCGCTGTCCAGCAGGTCTAGCCAAATCAAAGAGCTCTGTGCCAGTGACAGCTTGTCTCAAAATCAAGAAGAACCATGCCTGAAGAACAACACCTGAGGTTAACCTTCTAGAAGATTCTGGTTTGATCTCATATAGGCCTAAAAGCACACCTTCACAAGCATGTGCCTCTGCACACACAGGACACATGCACATACAACATGCACATGCAAACTCGATAAACCCTGAGGAGAAGGCAAACCTATGCATGTGCCTGTCGCTAATGAGTCCAGCTAAGCTCCAGAGGCCAGACCACAGGAGCAGCCCTGCTTCGTTGAGAAAGGATATGTAATGGATAAGACAAAATCCCTGAAATAAATGGAGAGCAGAATGGGAGGGGAGAGAGCCAGTGTTTGAAGTCACATAAATTTGGCATCAAGCTCAATCACATTCAGATCTTTTACAAAGTTTATAAGTTGTCAGGCTGAGGTTGGTAAATTAGATTCACAAGCCAGCAAAGGTTAGACCGTCTGAGCATCCCTTGCAATGATTCCCATTATGACACAGCGTGATATCAACCATTCCTTGGATAACCCCAAATATAAAACTGCTCTAATGTTTGGACTACACATGAAAAGTTCTTACTTTCCTTAAAGAGAATTTTATCGCCTGTGTCCATTTGACTTATGCTGAGTTGTTGTCTTGGGAATGCTGAATTGTTACCTCAAGTTGTCCCTGGTAAGCATGCAGCATCCACTCAGTTTTTGTTGGGAAATTGGCTCCTCTGGCAAAGGGCAGGCAATTGTCTCTTTAATTAGCTGCCTTCTATAAATGCCATTTTTCTCTGTGCTGGAATTTTATTTACACAGAGAAGAGATAGCAATGATTTTTTGGATTTTAGTGAGTTAGTATTAGTTAGTGTTTGAGCATATTTGAGGATGACTAAGAGAAGTGTAGATGCGCACAGAACACAGGGCAAAGGAGTGTCTGTCAGAATTGATGTTTCACCTGTGTCTCCAAGCCGGAACTGAGAACTCAGCCACAAAGAGAAGCAACAAATTCTTCTCCCACAATTCACATCACCCTCTTTTGAATGATCCATGTGCTATATTTCTATGAAGTTTGCTCCCAAGCCAAGCTGTGGTGAGTCACCAGCCTCTGAGCTGGCAACAGGAGGTAGAAGCTGGTCCAGCAGGAACAGGACCCTGAAGCAGGAGTCACTGGAATGTTCTTGCTGGAGACTTTAGGGGCCAGAAGGGGGCTCTGGGTCTTTGGCATCTCATAAATGAGCACCTATCTGAAGGTGTATATGCTTATGGGACAGGAGTAGAGGAAATACCTGGATGGGCAACTGACTAGCCAGCTCCTCACAAGACCCTTACCTTTCCCCAAAGTGGCACTGCATTTCCTGGGACCCCTCCTCATGCTGTGCGGGATGCTATCTATCTATCTATCTATCTATCTATCTATCTATCTATCTATCTATC
>CABHPP010127735.1:33675-53086 GCA_902168425.1 Peromyscus attwateri
ATCTATCTATCTATCTATCTATCTATCTATCTATCTATCTATCTATCCATCCATTCTCTCTCTGCCTCCTTCCTTCTCTCTTAATTCCCACTTACAATTCTTTAATAAATTTCCCTCTAAAACTACTTGTCTTTGAATTTTATTCTATACATTTGTGAGACAAATACCCAAGGACTTGGTCTAGGGCAGCTTTGGTGTGCCTCAGCTTTCTAGGAGTCCCTGAGAAAGACTACTTCATTCTAAAATATAACCCAATATCCTTGGACCTGTATTTCTTTAACTGAGTAGAATAAGAGAATGGAAGTCTCAGTCCAACAAAAGCCAGAGACACCTGGAGGAGGAGGAGAAAACAGGGGATTTGAATCTATAGGATGTTCGATGCACTCTAAAGTCATTTATAATATGTGGATGAGTTACACATTTCCACATTTCCACTAGATTACTAAAAGTTAACTGTTTGTGTGTGTGTGTGTGTGTGTGTGTGTGTGTGTGTGTGTACGAATGTGCGTGCATGCACGTTTGGAGGCCAGAGGACAACCTCCAATGTTGTTTCTTGGGAGCACCACTGCTCTATTTTTATTTTTTATTTTTACATTTTGACACAGGGCCTCCTATTGGCCTGGAACTCACCTCATAAGCTATGCTGTGTGATATCAAGTCCCCGGGATCCACTTGTTTTTACCTCTCCACATCAAATATTACATGTATGGTTAATAACACCCACCTTTCCCTTATATGGATTCTGGGGATCAAACTCAGGTCTTTGAATTTGCAAGGCAAGCATGTTTCCAATCCCTAAGAGTGTTAATAGTCACACATAGGTAAAAATGACTCAGAATTTGTCTGTTATTACTATTGGTCGACATGAAAGGGAATGTTTCATTTGGACAGGCTGGGCCAGATACATTCTTCACGCTCTCCCTGTCAATTCTACAGTGTGGAAGGAGACAGTAAAGTTGTAAGGGAGACTGAGGATACAGGACGTCTCTGGATAGTTGTACAAGTTGCTATGAGATCTTGAGCAATTCATTTGCTCTCCCTATTCCCCACCTAGAGCCTAAGGGTTCAAAGACCTAACTGAGATCAGTCCTGAAAAGCTTGGGCAGCTAACATTAGTCAGACCCTGGGAGGGGCTGGGCTATTTGGGGACAACTGCAGTCTCTGCCATTATTTCCACTCTGCTGGCTGCCCTCTCCTTCAGACTCCTGAAACCCAACCCCTTTGCAGCTCCCTTTTGTCTTTTGTCAGGGGGCAAATTAGCATTTGGGTTGGAGAAAATACTAGAGGAGGAAGGAGGGAGTGCTGGGCATGCCTCTCCCCTGACACTACCGGCTGGGCTAAAGGCATGATTGTGGCAGAGGGATGATAGACCAAACCCTCTTGTCTTTTGTTTATTTTACTTTGATCTATTTGTGTATTTATTGACATGCAAGTTTTGACAACACTGTAGTCTCTGGTAGAATCACAGTTTCTGGGATAAATGCAAAGGTTCTGTCATCATCTCCAAGGGGACCTTGGAGTTCTAGCAACAAAATATTACAGACACTGCAAAAAGAAGTTCTTATTATTGTGCCTTGCTATGTGTACTCCATCTTCCTCGTGATGGACATTCCAGACGCTGACAGAGGCAAACCCCTAAGGTTCCCAGGGCCAATCCCGAATGCCTGTGAGCTCCACTCAGGCCCTATCCTTGCCCACCAGCTGCTGTGAAGAAATAGAATAGGAAGGTAGGTAGGTAACCACAGTCACAGATCTGTCTAGGGTCAGGGGCAGTCGCTATTAGACAAGATATCTGGGTGGCTAGTTTCTGATCACGGGGTGCAAGTGATGACATAATCCTTTTCTCTGTGGTATGTCTTTTTGCCATGATCACAGCATCAAGAAACCTAAGAATGCTGGGCTGGAACTTATGGGCCTTGTAAAGCTAGCTAAACTCATGAAAAAGAGCTCAAAGTCTGTAGGTGCTTCACTCCAGGACAGCCTTGTGCTGTCTTAGCTCCCTCCTTGCCTCTGCCTTCAGACAGAATTCCATCCACCTGCTTACTAGTTCCTTCAACGTCCTCCCTTTGGGGACCAGTCCAGAACACCTGCCCTTTTGTTCAATCCCAGGACTGAATGGTACAGTGAGACTCTGGCCTGGGGAAAACAGAGGCAAATAAACAACCCCATTTCTATAGGCTCTTGGTTTGGAGGTAAATTTTCCTCACTTTAATCACAGAGGGGACTCTTATTTCCAAATATTTATTCTCTTGGACACTACTTTGAAATTTCAAAACCACACACACACACACAAAAAAACATGAAACAGATAAATATTTTGCAGATTCACTCAAGATGTTATTTCTCGCCCATACTATTAATGTTTATTTTTATAATCCATTGGGAGTAGGTTGCAGCCTTCTCACCTCTTTGCTGTGAAATTCTTCGGACTATATTTCTTAAAAGTGAAGAGACTCATTGCACACCTATGTCATTCTGGACAGGTAACTTTGCTGGGTGGTTTTTGTTTAACCAGCAGTGTGTGGTTACAATGTTCTTTGGTCATTTCTTCCATTCTAATGAAGAATTTAGGACAACTTCTTCCATTTTGTCTTCTTGTGCTTTGTTTATCTTGAGCCAAAGATATGACTGGAGCTGTTATCTGCACAGGCAATGATGTATTCTACTATCAAGCATTTCTATCTATTTTCATCATGAGGGCACAACACTACTGTAACAGTTCCCCACTATGGCTATTATGCTGCCAGCCTCCCCCTGACTAAGGACCAAGGTGGCTTCATATCAGATTATGACTTCCTGTTGCGTGTCTCCTGGCAGAATGACAAGGCAGCATCATACAGTCTAAGCGTTTCTAAGTTACGGAAGGTGGAGGAAAGGGAAGGTTAGTGAGTCGGGAGATAAAACCATCAATTATCTCAGAGAGCAGAGCAGGGCTTCTGAGAACCTCTTCCTGTCAAACCCAAGCCCATGACTACCTCAATCCAGAATCCTGAATTTGACCTTGGATAGCCCCACTAGAGTGGGACTGTTTTGCTTATGAATGATTTGCAGAAAGGAAGAAGATATTGACCTCAGAGCCTCAAGTTTCCCCAGGAGAGGGAAGTGTAAACCCCAGACCCAGCTTAGCCTCCCCAGTCACATCTGTTGCAGGTGTTTACCCACCTCTCCTTGCAGGGACCACCTTGGTGGGACCACGCAGGTACCGTGCAGATTTTCCAGCCCTGGGATCCTTACAGACACAGCCATCCTGGGCATTGGTCTCATTAGAAGAACATTTGCATGCAGACACAAATGGGAAGGACTATGGGTCAAAAGTTCAACTGAAATTGTAAATGCTCAGATGACAGGCAGGATCCCAAAAGCTGGCATTAGAAAAATTGACAATGACTCAGAGTGAGTGAGTGAGTCCCAAGTAAATGCATGGGGTGTGGGAGCTGGGGAGATGCTAACAGTGTTGGGCCATCTACACAGAGGCACAGGCATAGTCTTGGGTACACACACTGAGAGCATTGCTCTAGCTAAGCTGAATGTAGAGGGGAAGCCTGCCTACCGAAGTTATCCCTTGGCTCCAGGACACAGTTTGGACATTGCCACTCTCCAGAATGGCATTAGATAGTGAGGACAGCTCTCTACCACGAGGGTGAACCCCAGACATGAGTGTGACCCCCAAACCGATGCGTAAGCGCTAAACTCTCTTACCCAGGCAGAAGGATGAAGGACCGGCCCACTTGAGTCAGGTTTTTCGATTTCCAGGAACTGCAGTGTGGGCCACAGGCGAGGAGTGAGGAGGGTGACAGGGATGTGGGCAAGAGGCAGCAGGATTTCTGACAAAGCTTCAAACACTACCACTTGGTTGTTAGGAGATGGTGCTTTGTGAAATAGAAATGTTCAGAATAAGCCCACATGACAAAACTTCACCGTGTGTGGAAAGAGGTACTTTCAGAATTCCAAAATTCAGCAAGGGATGTAACTCAGTTTGTGGAGTGTCTGCTGCATATTCATGAGACCCTGGGGTTCCACGTCCAGTAGCACAGAAATCAGGAATATGGTGTATGTTTGTAATCCCAGTACTTAGAAGGCAGAGGCAAGAAGATCAGAATTCAAAGGTCACTCTTGGCTGCATAATGAGTTCAGGGTAGCCTGGCCTCCAACAACAACAAAACAAGAAGCAGTAGCTGCAATCACCAACTCGAGAACCCATGGTTTTAAACGGTTGAGTGGCACTTCCAAAGCTGTACAGATCTCCAAACAGAAGCCCAGACTTGAGTCTGCAGAAAGAAAGGACAGGTGGGAGGAAGAAGCAGAGGGAGCTCCCACTGTGGCCCTAGGGGTGTCGCGGGACAGCAAAGGGAGGCACAGTGCCCTCTGCTTCTGAGACGGGCAGCGATGCTCAAGAACAGACAGGGAGTCACTCTGCTGAGACGAACATCTTGCATGCCCATTTGCGCCTCCAAATAGTCGAAGCCTCTAATAATGTAGAAATATGGGGCGATCTTGGGATATTGAGTGTGTTCATAGCATCAATCTGGACTATCCAACTGGGACTGCATTTTCAGCTCAGTGGCAGCATGGATGTAAGCTCGGAGGCAAAACCCATCTTAAAGTCTCACACAGGCAGAGAACAGACCACCCAGGAAATGCCCTATCAGGCAAAAATCCCTGACGAATGAAGATGCCACCATGAATCCATGGAGCACACAGAGGCAAATTCAATCAGGCAACTAAGGCAAGAGGGACAGGAAGGTGAAGGCCATTAATAGGAAAGTGGCAGGTACGAGTGCTGGAATTAGCTGTATGCTAAACCTCACTGGGCCTCATTTCTCTTACCAGAGTTCCTACCCACTTATACTGCTGTAGGAATTTAACTAATTAAATCTTTTTCCGTTTTTGTGTGTGTGACACATATATGCATGTTTTTGCATGTGTATGGGTTTACTTGTGTGTGAGTGTATGTGCGTGAGGCCTGGGGAAGATGCTCTCTAATGTTTCATTAAGGTAAGGCCTCTCAGTCAAACCCAGAGCTTTCCAATACGGCTGGTCCCCTTAGCCAGCTTGTGCTGGGGATCCCAGTCACTGTCATCTGATCAGACCATCCTACCCAAATGGCATTTGCATAGGTTCTGGGGATCTGACCCTGGGTCCTCAGGTTCACATAGTCATCACTGACACTGAGTATCCCCTCAGCTCCCTGCTGTGGGATTCTAAAGCTTTCAAAATAGTGCTTAATGCAGAGCAAGGGCTGCCAGCACCATAGCTGCTATTGCTGTCCTTGTTGTTAATTTAGTGTGCAATCTGTCTTGTGTTAAATTTATTTCTACCAACTAACCAGGACATGGGAAAATAGCAGCAGAATTAACAGTTAAATGGGGTGGCAATCATGTTTTTATTTAAGATAATGGCATTTCAGTAAGCTAACTCTTGCTAGCTCTTGTCCCGGCACTCCAAGAGGGTGGCTCCTGATTTAGCCTCAAGGTTTGCAGCACATTCAGTGTGTATTCCTGAGTCTAGTTTCTGCTCTGGGACTAAAACATGACAGTGCATGTAAAACTCTATTGTTTCTCATTATCACTATCATTAAAACAATAGCAATACAGTACAACAAGTGAGGGTTGAATAATTCAATTTAAAATCTGCCAGTCAAACATAGAGGGAGAACTCAGCTGAAGCCATTTTCCAAAAGGACGTAAAAATCAATTCTCATCTTTTTCTTTTTTTTTGGGGGGGGTGAGATAATAAAAATAAAAGTTTTGTAAATCACAATGCATATTTCATCCTGTGTCTACAAAAGCAAACTTTTTAAAGATCTTTCTTTTTGTCGTCTCTAAGATAGTTTGACCTCTAGTTTTATATTACCGGCAAAATAGGCAGTTTGTTTTCCAGATTTTAAAGTGAGACACTCAATCTGGAACACAGGGGAAACTGCGCCATCTGCTGGCCCGAGTGGAGAACTGCTGGAAGGGCGCTTTCTATGGAGGAGGTGGAGTTGCTGTGGCTTGCACATGGAAAGTCCAGCCACCTTCGGAATCGCAGCAAAATCGCAGTGCTTGAATCCCACTGCCATGCTGCTGCTCTTGTGACAACCGGCTCTTGCTGGTCTCTGGGAACAGAACATGCCTTTCCAACTTTAGAAGCAGGAAGTCATCCAGGGTGGAGCCAGCCTGGCGTTCTGGTCACAAGGCTTTGTCCTTCCTGGCTGGGAGCTCATCAGAGCCTGTGTCCCCTGGCCTGCCTGGGGTGTCAGGCCACCCTCTGGCTCCAGGGCTCCACTGCTGCTCCCTTCCTTCCTTCCTTGGGGTTTGATGGCCAAATTAATTAAAGCAAACTTTCTTTATTTGTGTACACGGGCTGTCACCCCCTACAGGGAGGATTCAAGAGGTCAGCATTGGCTGTGGGGAAGATAAGGTTTTTATAGCTCAGAGGGAGAGACTTTCCAAATGGGGAATTTGGCAGGCAAATAGGGTTACAGAAACAGAACAAGTCAGTCATAACAACCTCCTAAACCAAAGACACGATTGCCATTCCTGGAGCAGGCAGTACAGGACCATTTGTAGTTAGGGTTACAGGTAGAACATAACCCAATGCTTGAGAAACAGATTTAATTATAAACAAGAATGAACCTTGTTTGTCTTAACTGTAAGATGGCTTTCAAGCCTAAGATGGAGGCAGGCATCACATGGCTTGTTGATGGTGGAGCTGGGGCCTGAATCTTGGCTGCCTTGCTTTAGAATCCACACTTCCAATCTGTTTTAGATTTAGATAACTAACACTGACAGACCAGGTGATGCAACAGGCCGGAGAAACTGGATCCCTAGAAGAGGAACCTCTGAAAATGGCCTTCCCTATGGGGACAGTGGGGACTTGGATGGGGAGACTGAGAATCCTCAATGGCTGGAGGGACAAAAGTGGGTTCTAGCGAACAGGAGGAGGGGAACCCAGCAAGCATCTGTTAATCCCACTGGTCAAGAATAAGACCACTACCACTGTTAAAAGCAAAATTTGAAGCCAACTCTAAATACTGGCCAGGTGAATGGGCTCTGGCCAGATCCATAACCAGGTTCCTGGGAAATGGCCCCAAGTCACAGTTTGCAGGGGCTTAAAGTATTTTCCATCCGGTCCAGTCAGGGGCAAGCATACATACTATCCTATTTTCTGCCTATGTACTCCTGCCGATATGTGATCAAGCACATCTGGTGTAGATGGGTCAAACAAACTTGTTTAGGGGAGTGAAAACGTGTGGCTTGTTATCTCCCATAAACAACAGCCTCCAGCATTTCAGGAACTATCTGTCCTTGGGCAAAGGCTTGCAGATCAGAGGCATTTTTGTTTCATGAATCTCTAAGCCATAGTAATTAAAACTTAAAATGTAACTTTGGCTCTCCCATGTCAAGGCCAAGCCACAAAAATATCAGATCATGGAAGAGACAGAGACTAATGAGGCAACAGAGGGACAAAAATCTCACATGGATGTCATAGTCAAAGTCTTAGTCAATATACTCAGCTCAACTATAGACCATGTAGAGAAGTGGAGGTAAGGAAGGTGACTTCTGAGAAATAGCATGTTGGGTCAATTTCCAGACAAGGTAGTGGGCACTGAGATACTGCTCAATATAGGAAGGCTAGAAGACCACCCTACAAGCTCCTGGTGCTGTGGACAGCTCAGGACCACCAATTTCCATCACCAGACACACTCCTGGCAACAGAGTTAACAGGAGACCAGGAAAGAGGGTCACTGGCAAGATCACATTACTACGACCTGCGCCCCACCTCATGGAGCCCATGGGGGTCAATGCTTTAGAATGTAAACAGGCAAATTAGATGACAAACCTACAGGCTGGAGAGATGGTTTAGTAGTTAAGAGCACCGACTGCTCTTCCAGAGGACCCCGGATCAATTCCTAACACCCACAAGGCAGCTCACAACTGTCTGTAACTCTAGTTCCTGAGACCCAACACCCATTGCAAAACACCAATGTGTGTGAAATAAAAATAAATAAATTTAATATAAAAAAATGACAAAGCTACAACTCCAAAGATATGCTCTAATAAAAATAAACAGGACAAAACACCGGAGAACAATGGGCAAGACAAAGGCTTAGTGGCTAGGAGAAAAGAACTCCTTGTTTCAAAGGGCCTACCTATTTCTATGCAAAGCAGCCAAACCCAGGTGAGTAGCAGAGGCAACAGACTGGAAGATGGCCACATCTAACTAAGGGAGTGCTGTGCCAAAACCTCACTGCTAATCCTTGGGGTCTTAGTTATGAACATTTTACACAAATAGATTTTACATCATCTTGTACATAAGTGAATGAATTTTATATTGGTATCTACAAAAATAATTTTCTTTTGAAAATTTGAGCGCTTGACTGGCTCTTCATTTAGGGTGTCAAGAGTCTCAAAAGCAAGCATGTCCAGCTTCTGGTGCTGAAGCAAGGCTTGGTGGGGAGCCATGAAGCTGTGGCATGCAGGAAGGGAGGGTGACAAGTCATGTGAGGTGGCCTGAGGAAGCTCCTCAACCACACACAAGGCAGTGGCAAGTTTGGAGGGCTAATGGTGCCCTTCAAGGGTTGAAGTACAAGGAAAATTTAGAAGGAAGTCAGTTCGTAGAGAGCTTGCGCACGGGGCCCTGTGCACGGGGCCCTGGGTTCAAGCCATAGCACTGCATAAAGCTAGCTACAGTGGTTCATACCTGAGATCCCAGCAAATGAAGAGAGAGACAGGAAGATCCAAATGTCAAGGTCATCCTCAGCTAAGTACTAGGCTAGCCTGCACTACGTAAAACTATGTCTCAAAAGCAAATAAGAACTAAAATAAATAAATAGATAACATGGGGGAGAAAAAGCTCTCCCATTTGGCTTAAGCCACCCTGAAGCTTTCTTGAGCAATAAGTCACCCACTTACAGTGCATCAGCTGGCTGACTGAGTCTCACTCATCTCGCTTATGGAAAGGCATTACAACGGCAGTAGCAAGACAAAATACAAGCTGGGTAGAATTTCAAGTGACAGCCTGTGTGGAATTGTGGGTGTGGGTGGCCAAGAGATGAACTGAACCCCAAGTATCTTTGATGGCTGTGGTCCATGACTGAGCCTCATGTGTCCCCGTGGCTGCTGCTCAGGCTGCTTTCCAGAGTGCCCTTCCTGCCTACTGCCAACAGAGCGTGCCTTAGCTTGGGGTTGCTCCAGACTTTTTTTTTTTTTTTTTTGTGCTTACTGGGTATAAACCCAAAACTGACTCCTGAGAGTTGGTCCTGTTTGGGCTGGAGGTAAATAAACAATCAGTCTATTTGGAGAGGTCTGGTTTGTCTCCAGAGAAGAATGAGTGTTGAAACCAAGATTTTCATCCTCCTCCACATAAAGCAACTAAATAACCCGTTTTCACTCCACTCTGATGTTCTGGCCACCTTAACATCTTTCTCTACCAAAAATCGTTGTTTATATAAATATTTGTTTTATTTTAAAAATCATGTGTATATGTGTGTGTGTGTTGGTGAGTGTGGGGGTTGTTATGCAGCTATGGGAAGTGACCACAGAAGCCAGAGGTGTGAGTCTCTTAGAGCTGCAGTTAGTTATGAGCCGCTTTGCATGGAAGCTGAGAACCAAACTGGGGTCTGTAAGATGAATTGCTAAATGGCCTTATAATAAAAAAAACCCGGAGCCAGATATTGGGGTAAAGTCTGAGAGATCAGAAAAGCAGAAAGAAGCCAGCCACATTCTTACCACTTGGAAATCCTCAGTCAAAGAGGGCTACTTCCTGTATACCCATGCCTATAAGCTTTTCTGTTCTGCATCTCACTTCCTCACTCCACCCAGCTACATCACTTCTTGTCTGTCTGTACAGACCTCCAGATCTCTATGGTTAACTAGTGCTGGGAATTAAAGTTGTGAGCCACCACACCTGGCTCTGTTCCCAGTGTGGCCTTGAACTCACAGAAATCTGGATGGATCTCTGCCTCCCGAATGCTAAGATTAAAGGCGTGTGCTATCATTGCCTAACTCCTATGTTTAATATAGTGGCTGGCTTTTTCCTCTGATCCTCAGATAAGCTTTATTAGGGTACACAATATTTTGGGGGACACAATATATCCCCACAGGGGTCCTCTGAGGAGTGCAGACTCCACATTTGATCCATCTGTCTTCTGGCTAAAACACTCATCATATTTGTATTTTTCCTTTCCCCTGAGGACTTTATATGTGAAGAGTTCCATCAGTCTTCCCCAGTTTTGCCTAGACATTGTCTAAAACATCACTGATCCCATTGTGTACTTATTCAATGACTGGCTTACCACATCATGGAAATCCATACAACTCACAATGACTTCCTCTGACAGCTACTCAATGATTAGTTTCTTCAGCCTCACAATCATTTCCACTCAACAATTCATTTGATAAGTCATCCATAGCATTGCCATATACCTACTAAGGACCTCCTAATGTCAGGCAACTTACAAGAGTTACTACCTCAGACACAACCCTGGTTCCAGGGGTTGACAGTGGGTCACACTGGGAGTCAAAAATCTTATCTATAAAGAGCCTTAAATTTTCATCATCTGTATATAGTGAGTACATTTATAATTCCCCATCTACTGATAAAGGTGATTCCATATCCTGGCCACTGTGCGCAGAGCTACAGTAAACATGGGAGTGCTGGAGTCTTTTCTATGTTGACTTCATTTCCTGGATCTGCCAACAGTAGGTTCAGAAGGAACACAGACCTGTTGACATGCTGATTTTCAGACTTCTGGCCTCCTTGAGAATGATGAAATAGGAAATTGATTTATCTTGAAGCTGGCAAGGTTCTGAGGCTCACTTGCTATGGCAGGCACACCAAATGGCAATGGCTGGGCCAACGTGAACCTCAACAGAAAAGCAAAGTACACGTCAGAGAAACGTCTGGAAAGTAGAACCCAAAGAACTCGGAGATGGTTGCATGTGGGAAGTGAGGGCAGGGAACATGCAGAGGCAATAATGATGCTCATGCAGCTGTTAGCATGTGGGAAGTGAGGGCAGGGAACATGCAGAGGCAATAATGATGCTCATGCAGCTGTTAGCATGTGGGAAGTGAGGGCAGGGTACATGCAGAGGCAATAATGATGCTCATGCAGCCGTTAGCATGTGGGAAGTGAGGGCAGGGAACATGCAGAGGCAATAATGATGCTCATGCAGCCCTTCGCACTGGTGGCCTCTGGAAGGACAGCAAGGGATTCATCTAATGAAAAGGACTTGCATAGTGACAATGAAAGAGTAGAAAAAAATCAGTGGGAAGTAAAAGGAAGGACAAAGTTAGCCTCGCAGATCTGGCTGGAAACTTCCCTTGGAGATGGAAAGCAGAATGGTGTTTAAGAAAGCTGAGCAGGGGTGAGGTGGGGCTGTGTTGGGATGGATATTTCGGTTGGGTCACAAAGCCCAACATGGGAAGGGTATTGATGATGGCAAATATGCTTTGGGATAGGGGTGTCTGTTAGTTCCAACTGAAAAATCACAGAAAAGGATAATACAAATACATAGAGCTACCTCATGGCAGTGAGGACACATGGAAGTCAAGAGCAATGTCCTGAGTCTCCATCCCCTGTGAGCAAAAGCTCTGTACTTGTCCGCTCAAGCCAGGCTGCAGCAAAGGTTGCTCTTCAGGGGAATGTGTAAGTTTGGGGTACCTCCTTTGGAAGAATCACACCACAGAGGAATAAAAGGTTGGGTGCTATTTTAATTAAATTTGTTTTCAATTTATTTTCTTCTGTCTGGGGAAAAGCCTTTTACACTCACATCATCTGATTCCTTTTTTAACTTTGTGTCCATTATCCTCATGATGAGCTTTTAACACATTAATGGAGCTCTGTTTGTTGAAGAGTGATTCACACCGGCCAAATCGATAAATAGCAAATTCGTAACAATTCACTGAACCGAAACACTGACCCAAAGTGTAAATGGAAAACCTGGGTTCCACTTCCTCATAAAAGACTATGTTCTGGTGCCCTCTCAAATTCATGGTTTCAGGATGACTGTGCAAAAATGCGGCTTCCAAACTTCAATTCCCAAGTGGCCATCAAGACATCAGAGCTAATTGTAGGAACTAGCTGGAGGCTCCTCCACCTGTCATGGCCTTTGATCTCTGGGTCCCTATCCAGCCGAACGCTGGAGCTACACTCCTAGAGACATGCTTATCAGGAACAGAGAAGAATTCAACATAATTTTTTAGGTTTCAAAGGAAATGAACAAAAGAAAGTTTTTATATCTACACATGATGTGTGTGTGTGTGTGTGTGTGTGTGTGTACATCTATGTAAATGGCAATCATTGTGTGTGTGTGTGTGTGTGTTCATCCATGTAAATGGCAATCGTGTGTGTGTGTACATCTGTGTAAATGGCAATCACTGTGTGTGTATGTGTGTGTGTACATCTACGTAAATGGCAATCATTGTGTGTGTGTGTGTGTGTGTGTGTGTGTGTGTGTGTGTGTATGTGTGTGTGTACATCTATGTAAATGGCAATCATTGCCAACTTTACAGTGGCTCCTTAGGCTTACTGAAGATAAAAGAGCTTTCAAATTATAACAGAGAAACGTCTCTCTGTGTGTGTAACATGTTCTCATTCCCACAAGGTGAAGGAAAGTCTTTGGTATGACCCCTCACAGGGAGCAGCAGTGGCTTTGGTATAACCTCATATGGGCAGGGAACAAGAATGGCTTCTGGCTTCAGTTAATCCAGAGCCAGTCCCTGTCTGACCTGTTGTAAGTGGATGTCATAGCCTGGATATTTCCTAAAGATTTACTGCACTCAGAGTTCCTGAGGATGGAAGGCTGAGGGTGCACACCTGGTGAAGCCTTCCTGATGATGGGGACTCTCTGTTGAGTTCTGAATGACTCAGGGAGTCTCAGGGTGAGAACAGTACATACCAGGGAGAGTCAAGAGTTTTTATGAACCACAGACTCACTGGTGATAACCCATTAACTGACTCATATAAACGGATTAATGGTTATGGGGCAGAATCTCTAAAAGGCATCTCACCTATTCCAGCCCTTGACACTACTATGGGGATTAAATTTCAAGAGGAGTTCTGGTAGAGACATTCAAATCATAGTCCTACAGCTGCCAGGGCCTGAGCCTCAATCAATTAAGACACAAGTCCCACTCTGTCCTAAGGAATGCTGCATCTCTAAAGTCTTACCAAGTGTTCACAGCAATGTATCCTGTGCTTCAGGGACTCTGGAAGTGTCTGAGCGGCTTCACTGTGTGACACTCATTGATACTATCTGAGGAGCTGTATGTCTGAGATAGTGTGAGGACATCTATAGGAAAGAACTCCTTTTACTTAAAAAAGCATTTGCTTATATTTATATTCACTAGTATGGTGGTGCATGTGCTGTGTTCTTCCTCCAATGCTGTTTGTTTGCTGCTGTTGTTGTTGGGATACCAGGCCTCTTACTCAGTGGGACAGTTGACCAGCAAGCCCTTAGATCTGCTTGTCTCTGCCTTCCCAATCCTGCCATCACAAGTGCATGCCCAGCATATTTAACATGACTTCTGGGGATTGAATTCAGGACTGACTGACCTGTAAACTGCACTCACTGACTGAACTAAATTAAAAATACTTTAACCATTTGAATGAAAACACTAGATCTCACTGTAGACTACAAAGAAAGGTGTCCAACTAATCATGATTTTAGGGAAACAACTGATTTCCAAGCTGAACCACACTTTTATATTGGTGAATGCTTTCACATTGCAATCCTCTCCTGAACATACAGCTACCATTGTCTTCATTTCCCCTTTGGTGATTTTGGTCCATTAGGGAAAATATGAGGTCTTTTGTATCTAAAATGTAGGTGTTTATTATAATATGTAGAAGAGGAAATGATAGTTAAAACTCATTTTACCAGAAAAGACAAAACCCCAGATCAGACTAATCTCAAAAACAGGTTTTTACTGAAGGGGAAAGTAAGGAGTTTCCTTCTCTGGAAAAACTCAACAGCCATGACCCAGCCCCTCACAATGTACCCCGGAGAAGACACGTGGCACTCCACAGAGAAGCCTGCTCCTTGGTCTAGTTCTGTCAAAAAGGCATTGCTCACAAAGGGCAAGCACCTTCCTGGGGCTTCATAAAGTGAGTCTGTGTTTCTGCCCTTTGCTGTCAATAGTCTCTGTGCACAGAGGATGGAGGTATCTGTGCCTGCGGAGTTCAAGGATTCAAGTATGGACTCTCATCTTCCTCTTTTCTCTACTTCTTGCATCTTTCTCTCTCTTTGTTACCTTCCTTGTCTTTGTTTTCCCAAATGCCTGAATCTTAAAACAGGTAAGTACTGCAACTGGCCTGGGTCATGGCCTCGGGCTACTATGGTTGTGCAATGGACACATTGTGCTTGCTCTTGAGTGCCTTCCTAAACTTCAGCGGCATCTGAAACCACACAAACAGAGTGCGGATGCTCTGGCTCCCTAAGGGAAGAGGAAAGTCAAGCATGAAAAAGGGTGGCATGCAAGGCTGCCATTCCACGCCTGCAGATCTGCTGCTGAGGAAAAGAAGCAACCATATCATTCTCCCCTTTCCTTCACACTCTGAGTTCTTCCAGGCTCTGGGAAAGTAGCTTGGGGCAAAGTGTCCTACTGGGATCAGTGCTGCCCATATGTCTGTTGAGCTCAGGAGGAAAGTGCACAGGGCTAATTGCTTTAGCAAATCCATCACTTTATTGGTGTTTCTGCACCTAATCTGCCTGCTATGCTGCTCTTGTCTTTTCATAAGTGGAGAAAAATTGTGCTAACACAGGAAAAACGAGCTCTCCTGTTTCCTTGAGAAGTTCTTTGATGCCCAGACAAAGGGATTTTACATTTGTCGTCTTCCTCTTTGTGATCTTTCATTCTAAATGATCCATTAATCATGTGCTCATTGTGCAAATCAATTACAGATGTTTTATTGGTGGGTTAATTTAATTAGCTCTTCGGTCATCCTTCATATTTATTTAATAATAATGGGATGCATTATTGTAAGTCATGAGCATGTTGACTTCTAATCAATGATAAAAAAAAAGAGTTAAAGAAGAGCACACTTCCCTTTCTGTGCTCCTTAGAAACTCCTCCGTTCTCTAGCTGCATACCACCTTCCTTAGTCACATCTACCCTTCCAGCCATTCGTCCATCTTTCTACCAGTCAGCCTTCCTGCCTACATACCTACATGTCTCAACCAACAAAGCTTTTTAAACTTGGGGACCTTGTCCAAATAGTTTCCTATAAGCCCTGCAAAGGCCTGTCATGAATTAGCATTCCACATCAACCGTACTTAGTGGTTCTATAGTACTCTGTGGGAAATTTTGGAGGCCCTGGGTTCACTGTCTCTACTCTGCCTTACCCAGTGGCCTGAACACAGACTGGGACATTTCACAATATCCCAATCTGCAAAAGAAGACCCACAATTCAGAGGGATATTGACTGATTTGAAGGATCATTCCCTAGGAGTCGTTGAAATGAACACCATGATTCCATTTGGCCTCTCTGTATAGCTAGTCAACCCTAAGCACAGAGGACTCAGTCACCCACCAAAATAGCTGCAAGGAGCTGCAGCTGTACCCTTGACTCTTACAAAGCCTTCTGACTCTTGTTTTTGCATTTCTTTCCCAACTCCACCTCTAGAATTGGATAATTCTAAGGCACACAGGAACTAGAAAGGGTCATGTTGGGGACCCTGGTGAAAAATTTTTCAAGAAAGTATAGTTTACAGCTAAAACTCTGCATACCAGTGTTCTACGTGACTCACAGAGCTGAATACCTAGGCATCATCTCTTCCCTCTCCACATCTCCCCCTAGCCAACTCTCCCAGCACTCAGGGTCATGTTTTTGATGCTACTGTAATACTGTTTCTTGATGGATAGTCAGAACAGGCAGAACCCAGAGCTGTGCTTTATAACCCATGTAACTCATTTCACGTGTTTTTGAAGGTTCAAATTATTTCTGACAGCACTACCCCGCCCCATAAGATATGACAATTTGATATCCAAAGGAATCTATCTTTAGAACAAGGTCTTTAACTCAAGTGTCTGGACATAATTTCCTTGGCTATAAGATGTGGAAGCCAATATTCAGCAGGTGATAGCCTAGAGTTATCAGTTGTGTGTTGGGATCTGATTTTTCAAGGGTAGAGAATACATCAGAAAATTCAGATCTGCTACCATGCAGAGGAACAAGGGGTGTGTCAGGAACTGCATGAAGACAGAGGACTCAAAGATTTCCAGAGGCTTCCAAAAGGAGGTGACTACACTCTGAACTTCCAAGAACGAGTGGTAGATAGCGAAGGGCATGGCGGTACCGGGTGGCAGAGAAAAGAGAGGAGGACTGTGGGAAGTGGTCTAGATAGGACACTATGCTTCCAAGAAGGAAAACAGACTGCCAGTTAAAACTGGTGGCAAGAGAAGGAGGGGAGTAGAGCTGAGGTGGAGAGGGCACAAGAATGAAAGCGGGGTCCACAGTGAGAGGTGAATTGAGGAAATTGCTGGAGGCTGTTTTAAGGTCTGCTCTTCCAACAACCCCAGAAAACACATTCTGGGCAGAGCAGAGCCTGGGGTGATGGCTCAGGTGCTAAAATGCTTGCTGCACGGGCATGGGTATCTGATATCAGATCCCCAGCATCCACATAAAGATCCAGACACAGCAGCATCTGCCTGGCATCATCCTGCTGGGGAGGTGGTGACGGGAGGGTCCCTGGAACTTGCTGGCCAGCCAGCCTCACCAGATAGGTGAGCTCTACGTTTAATGAGAAACACTGTCTCAGAAATAATGTGAAGTGTGATTGAAGAAGACACCTAGGGTGATTATCAATGGGTCAATACACTGATGAGTTCATATTAAATGTGATACTTGGAGTTGGGGCTTGGGTAGAAGTATGTCACCGGTCTCCTCCCTCCCTTATCCACTTCCTCCTTCCTGGCTACCAAAGGGTAAACAGCTTTAGTCAGAGGCAAAGAAAGCTCTGAGTGTGTGAAGTACTGCCTGAGTGGGTGTGTTTGTTGACATGAGTCAGCGATATCAAGGACCAAATCCTCAGACCCCTAGGAAACAAGTGAAGTCCCCCACGCCCTGGTGAGGCTTGGGGGGGAGGGTTAGTTTCCCTGTGGTCTGAGCATGACTACTGAGAGATGACTACTGTGCAGATGTCCACTGTAGCTTTCTTCCTGGTATTTGTGTCTTGAGACTGTTACCTTAAAGACTGTTCCGACTGAGATGAGCTGAACTCGTCTCCCTGAATCAGCCGTTTACCACAAACCCTGCTTACTTGTTCAGTTATATGTGAGAAACAGATTGAGCTTCCAGCTTCTTCTCGGAGAGTCCAGAGTACCTGATCCCAGCTTTTCTGTGTCCATATGATTGGCTTTCTTTTTTTTTTTTTTTGTTTTTGTTTTTCGAGACAGGGTTTCTCTGTGTAGCTTTGCGCCTTTCCTGGAACTCACTTGGTAGCCCGGGCTGGCCTCGAACTCACAGAGATCCACCTACCTCTGCCTCCCAAGTGCTGGGATTAAAGGCGTGCGCCACCAACGCCCGGCATGATGGGCTTTCTTTCCTTCCTTTGCAGCTGCCCTCAAGTCCATACTTGGAGCCCTGCAAGGACGCAGCAAGCTTTTGTCTCCCATGCCCACCTGCCGTGACCCCATTCTGCTTGGCCATAGGCCACAGAGCAATGGTACCTGGCCCCAGGTTGAGATCACTGAAAGCATGAACTAAAATGAGATCTTCATTCAAGTTGTATTTTGTCACAGAAGCACCAAGTCTCTGCATGAGACACTGCCTGTCCTACAGTGAAAAAGACTCTTTGGTCTCTGTCAGTCATTGGCCAAAACTAAAATAAAGATCATCTGAATTATAGGCACAGAGATGAATTCAACTTTCATTGAGGATTATTACATATAGAACAAAATAGCTTTATAAACCCTTAAGGTGGTGAGAAACCCTTCAAAGCCAACTTGAGCAAGCATTGGCCTCTCCCATTCTGATATGGCCAAGCAATAAGCATAGCAGTACTTTGGGACTCTTCTTTAGATGAGACAAATGCAGGCCATCAAGATGGCTCAGCAGGGGTTGGGGACTTAGCTCAGTGGTAGAGTGCTTGCCTAGCAAGCGCAAGGCCCTGGGTTCAGTCCTCAGCTCCAGAAAAAAAAAAAAAAAAAAAAAGATGCCTCATATAGGACTATTCTTCAAAATGTTCTCGAAAACCTCATTTTGCCGGGCGGTGGTGGCACACGCCTTTAATCCCAGCACTCGGGAGACAGAGGCAGGCGGATCTTTGTGAGTTTGAGGCCAGCCTGGTCTACAGAGCGAGATCCAGGAAGGGCACAAAGCTACACAGAGAAACCCTGTCTCGAAAAACCAAAAAAAAAAAAAAGATGGTTCAGCAGGTGCAAGACTGAGCAACTGAGTTTGAACTAATAAACCCATAAAGAGGTGAAAAATAAACCTGAATAAAAATAAACCACAGTTATTCTCTGACCTCCACATATGCACTACAGAGCATGTACACACACACACACACACACACACACACACACACACACACACCAGTTTAAAAACTGTAAAGAGAGAAAAGGAAAGCTGAAAAAGTCATATGACAGCATTAAGCCAGGGGAGTATGATGTGGTGACAAGCCACAGCCTGCTTAGATCTGAGATCTCCACTGCCACATGGAGGAGACAGACATAAAGACTTCTAAAAGGTCCATTTCTAGGGTCCTGTAGCTCTGATCTCTGAGCCTGAGGCCTAAGTCCCAGATGTTCAAGCCTTGTGCCTTTTCTGTTTCAAAGGCACAAGTCTCTGATTGCCACATGACCACACTGTAAGAGTCAAGATTCAGAAGGGGCTTCCTGGGCCCTGCGATTCTCAAGGAACATGGTCACCACTTCTGAATTCACAGCTGCTGAGAATTCTGCCTTCTCTCTTTTGTCCTGTCTGCTGTCTGGCCTTAGGGACAAGTGTCTAGTGCTCAGCTTGCTTCTTAATTCTTCCTGGTGGAAAAGACCCATGTTACTGTTAACTCAGCTTTTCACCTCATAAAATCATGAGGGAGGCCAGAGGCTGGGCACTTGGACCCCGCCTCCAGTCCCAAGCTATCATACTTTATTTAATCCTCCTTCATCCAGGCTGATTTAGCAGCAATGACTGCCACTGTATCCTCAATTTTCATTTCTGTCTCCTGCTGTTCCACTTGTGAACAGTGATGCATTACAATTTGCAGGTGCCCGAGGCTGCACATCCTTTCAAGATATAATCAGCTGAAAATAAGAAATTTTTTTCCATTGGAGGCTGAAGCCAACATGACTACCCACCTATTACCAAAGCTGTATAATTAAAAATAAACACCACACACACACACACACACACACACACACACACACACACACACAGAGAGAGAGAGAGAGAGAGAGAGAGAGAGAGAGAGAGAGAGAGAGA
>CABHPP010127735.1:53096-69401 GCA_902168425.1 Peromyscus attwateri
AGAGAGAGAGAGAGAGAGAGAGAGAGAGAGAGAGAGAGAGAGAGAGAGAGAGAGAGGGAGAATTCAGGATTAGAGTTTCAAGAAAGCACTGACTAGCAGAGGGGTTGACAGAGAAGGGGGAGGGGAACTGGAAGTTTCCCCCAGAACTACCTTGGTAAGACAGCCAACTCATCTGAGAGAGTGTGGTTTGCTGTAGAGTGAACTTTAGTTTCCTGGTTAATCTGGTGGGCCTGTGTCTGTAAAGTTATGAATATATTGAATGGCATCCAATCGCAACAACTGTTTCAAAGCTCCTGGCTGAGGGCAGGAATTGTTCAATTTTTCTCTCCCAAATATTGGGCTACTGCAGAACTCAGCTGTAGGCCTCCCTCTGCTGGAATCCATGTACCTGCATTATCCCCTTCCACTAAGTTGTGGATTTTGCCTCTCATCAATCGAATATGGCCAAAAGTGATGTGAAGTCACCCCCATAATTATGGTACCCATAGTATTAACTCCTATCATGCTGGGGGCCTTCACCCTGGTTTGAAATGTTTGTACTCACAAATTTTATCCAACACTAGTAAACTAAAATAGACCCTAAAGGGCTTTTGGGAGAGGAATGCTGATAAGAGATTTCCTTCATGAATTTCATGCTTATATGAGCAAGATGTGGTGCTTGTGAACTCTCAGACAGTGAGCTTCACTTGCCGGGATCCACCTGTGCTATGATTACTGCTGTGTGTTTCTGGTACCTTGGTTAGAAGACTTCCTGAGCCTGGTCTGCTCAGAGCACTGACATGGGCTGCTGTCATCTCACTTCTGTAAAGCACAGCGTGGAACCTGTGAGTGGTTAATATCCTCTGTTGTTTGAAATACTAAACCCCAGGCCCACATCACAGTGTGGCCCTCCATGCCTTCCACCACACACACAAAGAATCTGGGAAATAACATTTGACCCATCCCATAAGCCCATACTGCATATAGGGAGGCATTTTGAATTCCATTACAAAACATCCATGCTGCCGAGGCCAGAAACTGAACATTGGAAGATAATCTTACTTGGAACAGCCTCGGTATTGAAAGAAATAAAGGCCACATGCAAGTATGTGACACATCACCAGACAAATTGAACACAGCCGCAGAAAGGATTATCAACACTATGGTGAAGGGATGGAGTCGGCAGTCCATCCAGCCTCATTTCCAGGAGGTCAACATGGGGATGTAGAGGAAACCTTAAAAGGGGCAAGAGAGAAAAGGCTTGAGAGAGAGATGGCTGATGGATGCTTAAATGGTGGTCTAGTGCGGTCCCCAAGGGAGGGTACCACAAGGCACAAGTGTGATGTTGCAGAGGACTCAAAAGGCATAAAAGTGGTTTGAAAACCTATCTGCCCTAAAATACCCTGTTTGCAAAGGATATTTCACCATGCTACTTTAATACATACCACTCTGATCACAATATAAAAGAAAGCTGCATGCCATAAATCAGGGTGGTGTTTTATATAGATGATTCATAATAATGACTTCACTCTAAGACATGATAAGCAGTGTGGGCAGGACCTGTAAGTCCTGAAGCAGGTGTGTTGTAGGGGATATAATTTAGATGATATTCTGAGTTCATGTGTTAGGGACTTGGCCCTAAACTAGTGACAGTACTGGAAGCGGGTAAAATTTTTAAGGCACAGGGCCTTAAAGTCACACAGAGTGTCAAGGGGACATTAGAACCTGGCACCTCCTGCCTGTGTCTCTCTCTGCTTTCCATCATGATATTAGCAAATTACTCTTTCACATACTCTCAACCATGAGGGACTGCCAAGCTCTAACCAACAGAACTGATGGTGGACTAGAATATCCAAATCTGTAAGCCAAATAAACCTTCCATCTTTTTAAATTGATTACTCTAGGTATTTTGTTCTAGTAACAGAAAGCTGACAATAAAGCTGGTAACTTAAGAACCATAAGAGTTATCGTCAGGATTGTCATTGTTGAGTCAGATCCATAGAGCAATCTGATGAAATTCAAAGAACACAAATATTAATTTTTTATATTCACGTAACAGCTATAATTCTGGAAAATATATTATCTAGTAAAACCTTGGGGAAATTATTTTACCTTGATGTATCAGTTACAGTGAAGTTCCAAGCCCAAGCAGGAATAAATGTTTTGACTCTTTTGAAAGCCCTACAACCTTACAGGAACCAGGGCTTTTCAGTGTGGGGGACTTTCTAGAACATTTGGCATCTCAAACCTTTGCTACTAATCACAAGTCAGTAGATCCTTACTGACATCACATCTCATAACAGCTCAGAGTTTCCAGCAAGCTTTTTATGGAATGGCACCATCGATACTGAGGAATCCTTAAGGACTATGCTCTCAGGGGAAAGAGTGGCATCTCCTAGAAGTGTCCTAGGAGAGGAAATTGGAGTGACAGAGAAGGGTAAAGGCTCAGGTATGGTGGTATAACAAGCAAACAGTCACCTTCCAGAGTCTGATTGCCAGCACTGTAAACTCTAGGGTCAGACAGGCCCAAGTGCTTTGAGTCTGCATGCATGTACTGCTTCCTGCTTCCCACTCACTGTGGAGAGACACACAGTGACTACTTAGCATCTCTGGGCTTTGAGCTCTTAAACTCCATCTATAGTAAGGGTATCAACATGGCCATCTCAGGGTTACATCACAGGCGGGATCTGTGTTACAGACTCCAGTGTGGCGTCCACAGGGAAGCCTATGGCCAGGTATGTCACCATCCTTGTGCTCCCAGGTATTATTGGAGGAGTCCAGAAATGCCATGCTCCTTTCAAACAAGCTCACGTAATTCCAAGTCCTCTCACTTGCCCAGTGAGAAGCACAGGAAAGCAGCATTTTAAACATCATATCCCTTTGGTGGAATTTCAGCTCAGTCACTCAGTATATCCCTAGTAAACCTGCCTTCTTTGACCATCACTTCCCTCTTCAGCAAGAAGGACAGATAGTAGCATCCATCCCCTGGCATTCTTTGGAAAATAAATGAAGGCAATTCAGTGTCTGGTTCACAGAAATCCACAGCTAATGGTCGTGCAGGCAGCTGTACTGCCGTCACCACTCTGGCTTTGCCCTTCTTATTAGTGGTTGATAGCATGTGATTATTCCTCCTAATAGACTCCACACAGAACAGTAACTAGATGGATCTGCTTTGGGGCCAGTTTCCCGTTTGGCTCATTATCAGTCGTGCACTTCCGGGGTCATTTTAGTGAGTTTCTATCCTCCTCCATCTGCTCCTTCAACTTGGCAACTTTCAGACAGAACAGTCACTGTGGGTGTTGTTCAGAAAGGTACCAAGTAGCTTCACATGGCCTGTCACAACAGCCTTTACTCTCAGGTGTGAGCAAATGGGAAAACCTCTGCAAATATTTAGATATTAATCATAAAGGTGTCAAGTGGCTTTGTATACATTGCTGTCTATAATGTGAGAGGTGATTTCTTCTGTTAGAAAATGGATGGAACCTCAGAGTCCCAGGAAACTGTTATCATGTGGAAGCCTTGATTTGGGCTTTGTCTGGGTGCCAAGGATTTTGTACAAATACAGTAAGATAGTGCATTTGTATCAGAATCACTTTGTTAGTCACATTTCCTATTTTATTGTTGAAGCAGTATTCAAGATGTTGTGAGAAACATACACTCATCTTTATGTTAGAAGTCAATGTATTGGTGATTAAGAAATGTACATCTTTTATAAATTTTGAAATTAACAGGTTTTTTTTTTTTTTCATGCAAGGCAGAGCCTTTCCACAGGACTCAGCTTCCTGGGGAAAACAGTTAATAATAATTTTTAGCCACTATAGAAAGCAAAAGTCAGGCTGGCATGAAATGTGCATGTTTCTCCATCCTTGTTTCCCTGTACTCACAAAGTATAAATTGGATGAAATAATAGCTGTTCAGCTGGTCATTCCCTTATGACTGCAAGCTGCTTGGAGCTCAGTCCTTACAAAAGTCAGTATCGACTATGTGTAGAAATATCTGCAATGAGATGCTTCATGGCTGACACCTCTCATTCATAATTATTGCAAAGTCAGTCTGCCTGGGCCTAGTCAATGGCCAGTCAATATCCCCATTATAAACTGGAGCAGGGTAAAGGGCTAGGGCAGAAACACAAAACAGAATATACTCAATGGGGCCCTCAGACTTGGGCATCAGAGTTGGACAGAGTTTTAGGAACTGATGAGCCAACAAAGAGGGGTAGAGACCATTGCTTTCTGAGATCTGTATTCCATGGGCTGGAAATGAAGCTGCTTTACAATGACTCTGTGGTGGGTTAACTTCATTGTTGACTTGACTCTTATAATCACGTAAGCGACAAACCTCTGGGCACATCTGTGAAGGCATTTCTACCCAGGATTAACTGAGACTTGATGACTCCAGTACCGACAGAGTCCCAGTTGACTACGGAGAGTGTGAGCCTAGCACTAACATTCATCTTTCTGTGTCTTGACTGGGGACACAATATGACCAGTTGTTGCCTCCTGGTTCTACTGTCACAGCTAGAACCCTAGACTCTCCCTCCCAGCCATGCCTTCCCCACCACAGCGGACGATGCCTTCAGACTGTCACCCCAAACGAACCCTTCCTGAGCTGCTTTGCCTGGCGTTTTGTCATAGCAATGAGAAAAATAACTGATCCAGAAGCAGTGCTGCTGAACAGCCTTGGTGGAGCTTAATCTACACAATGTTGAAGTTGGTTTACCACCATGATGCATTGCCCATCTCCTCACAGGAGACTGCAGTTTATATGGGTGTGAGCAACGCGGTCACAGCGGGTCCATAAGCAATGCAAGCTAGCAAGCATGAGCACAAAGAAGAAAGGACTTGGCACTGATGTGGTGACCCTCCTCAGTGACAGAGAGGGTCTGATGAGAATGATCATGAAGCAGCTCAGGAATGTTAGAGACCAGGTTAGCTCATGATCAGTTATTAGTGTGGGATTTGCTGGCACTATAAATCAGTATAAATCTTCCTACTTCATCACACAACACCAGTGTGAGCCTTAACTCAGAACTTTCCCATAAACCCTGAAGTCAGTCAGTGGTTAAGTGTTGTGCACAAGCCCCTAGGGGGAATTTTCCTGTTAAATCAATATTTGGTAAAGATTCATCCACAGTAAGTAACTAAACAAGGACATTGGGGATCTTTTGTGAGCACCCCTTAAACTCAGGGTTCCACAGAAAATGCTTCAGGATGCCATCACTCACAGACATGATAGATGCCACTAACTGAGTTTAATTTTCTGCTGATCTCATGTGCTAGCACAGAAATGAGTATTAATTTACTGTGCTGATCTTTCATTAGAGATGAGCTTGGTCTGAAATAGCGGGCACTGAAAGCTCAGCAACTTCTTATGCAAAATAAAAGGCACTGATTCACATATGTACACACACACATACACACACACACATACACACATATACATACACACACACATACACACATATACACACATATACATACACACACACATACACACATGCACATACACATACATACATATACATGCACATGCACACATATACATACACACGCACATACACATACACACATGCACATACACACATATACATACACAGACATACACACATATGCATACACACATATGTACATACACATATACACCACACTTGCCTTCCTTACTTCCCCCCCACATGCCTTCATTTATCTGTCATTTCATTTTAGAAATCTACTATATGATATCAATTTTGAGTATGTTCCCGGCACATGTAAATGATACTATAATATGGCAGCTTATTTGAGAAGCAAACAGACTTAGAAATGAATAGATGGTTGAAGAGATCTTCAGAAAATGCCCTCAGGGCTTCTCGGGCTGAGGAGCCTCAGAGAGGCTCACGTGCAATTGCATTTCTGCAGCAGTAGAATCAGTGGGTTGTTCTCAGAAACAGGCTTGTTCCAGTGATGACTCCAAAGGTGTTTTTCACAACTCCTACTGCTACTGAGGAGTCAGAGTTTCAAAACATTTGTTTATCCATCTAAGAGGTATTTATTCACTCTACACATAGACTCTGCAGTAGGAAAGCTTTCTCCTACAAGTGAGGATACTCTGATGACTAAGGTCTTCCTACAAAGGAGCTTAGTTCAAGAGAGATGTAAGAGCTCATGCAAGCATACCCCTTGACACAGGCCTGGAATCCTAGCCCCTCTGGAAGCTGAGGCAGGAGGATTACAATTTCCAGGCCTGCTCGGGCTATGTTACACAAGCATAGGTTGGCCAGCTTAGTGAGACCCTGTCCCCAAATGAAGAGTTTAAAAAGGCTGGGGTTGTTAGCACAAGAATATTTGCTTCACATATGAGAGGCCTAGATTCTAGCTCCAGTACTAGGAGGGGAGCTCCCAAAACAAACAAAAACCACTGTGGAAGTGTGACTAGGAATAGTCCTCCAGGCTGATAGATTAAAATGCTTAGTCATCAGGGAGTGGCACTAGTTGAGGAGGATTGGGAGGTGTGACCTTGTTGGAGGATATATGTCACTAGAGGTGGGCTTTGAAGTTTTAAAAGCCCAAGCCAGGCCAAGTGCCTCTAAAGCTCTTCCCGCTGCCTGCAGATCTGGAACTCTCAGTTACTTCTCTAGCACCATGTCTGACTGCATGCCACCACTCTCCCAACTGTGATGATAGTGGACTAAACTCTGTAACTGTAAGCAAGCCCTGATTAAATGTTTTCTCTTGTAGGAATTGTCGTAGTTATGATATCTCTTTACAATAATAGAATACTGTCTAAGACATCACCTCACCCAAACCCACATGTCAAATAGCACCAGGGCCAGAATTCCAAGTCTTGATTTCAGTCTAGCTGTATTTCTTATCTCTCCTCTTAACCAATAGATGATTCTGCTCTCTGTTACAAGAGAGTTTTCTACACATTTTTCCAAGTATCCAATGTTCCTTCCCTTTAAGAGATACTGCTGTTGGGAGATGAAAATTTAATTTTATTAAAGCAGGCCATATGTTCACTCTAGCTCTCCCTTCCTCTCTCCTAATGGTCACACATCATCCTGGTACCTGCCACTGCTAATTGCCTATTTAATGTCTTTTATCTATTTTTCTTTCCTGCCTTAATACAAGAGGTTCAATGTTGTTTAGGACAACATCACTTAAAGAAAAACAAACATTTGTAACAAGTGGTATTTACGTGACTAAATTCTGATAATGAGCTGTAAAAGGAGGGCCACTGGTGGCTCTTGTAGGAAGCCTTATTTTTCTGATGACAAAGGACAGGCTCTACTGGCCTATCATAAAGCATCCCCTTTATCTACTGGAACTATTCCAGAAAGGGAGGGAAAATCTTCACACTGAGAAGACGGGGGTCACCCACTAATCTGGCAGAACCAGAGGCTGGCTGCCTCTCCCAAGACAGAAGAAAATTGCATCTCCATTTGGTTCAGCACTAGAGTGGGGGCTTTGTGCATAAAACTGATAACAATATTATTGATACAAACCACAAAATACATATTGGATAATCCAATGTTGAGTATTCCATCTCTCCAATACCAGCATCATGTTCAAGCTGCCTTACTTTATGGTAAGTTTTACCATCATGCATCAGTAATCCCTACAGTGAGTTTATGGAGGAAGCATCATTACCTTATTTAATAGATGAGGAAGCTGAGGCCACATATGGTCCATCACCTAGCACACTGCATGGTTCCAGAGCCCAACCCTGACTAGCTCATGTATTATCTTTATAAAAACACATAAAATGACTGCCAACATTGGAAAGATCATGATTGATGTTTACATATATCACTGTGTCTGCTGACCTTGAGAACTCAAAGGAAGATAAATCCGAAGCTCTAACGTCTTCAGAATGATTTCAGTGAAACATCTTTCCTTACATTATTCAAGTTCTCCAACTTTCAAATCCTTTGGACCTTCAAACAACATACCAAGCCACAACACACCATTCAAGTGGTGTGAATGCTCAGGACAAATGCAAAGCTCCCTTGCCTGTCCTATTCTTATCTAAGAGTGACTTTTGCAGTCACCAAACCCTGTAAGTTATCAAGTTCCTCTTCCCCTGGACTTATTCTGACCATAGTGAGGTGACAATTTGGGTTGGCAAACATTATAAAAGGAGGAAGGTTCCAGAAGGATGCATATATTCAGTGATATCACTGTGGTTGTCAGGTGAGAAGCAGACAGTACCATCTGGATGGTTCTTCAAAATTTGTCTCCTCTCTCTGCCTAAACATCATTTTTTCTAGCAGCATTTGAGTCTCTGGGTATAGGTTGATCTTCTCTTTCATGTATTAATCCTCTATCAACATACTAGAGGAAAAGAAACTTTTGATACTTAATCAGCTGATCTGATTGTGTTTTACTTTGTGTTAGATCAGTAGTTCTCAACCTGTGGGTCATGACTCATTTGTGAGGTTGAAAGACTCTTTCACAGGGATTGCCTAAGACCATCTGAAAACACAGATATTTACATTATGATTCATAACGGTAGAAAAATTAGAGTTATAAAGTAGCAATGAAAATAATTTTATCGTTGGAGGTTAGCACAACATGAACAACTATATTCAAGGGTCACAGCATTAAGGTTAGGAAACATTGTTTCAGATTGAATATCTACGTTATACCCCACCCATATGTGAGTGCGCGTGCATGGGGACACACACACACACACACACACACATGCTGGCCTTTGTTATGGCCCACCTAATCTTCAATTCCTATATGTTAGGTGTGTTGCAAAGGCATTCCTTCTGCTGGTGTTACAACCTACTTCTCCAGGATTCTAATGTAGAATGAAGACTATTGGTTCTCAGGGAGAGAAGTTCCAGTAAAGCAAAAGTTCTGCTGGATTTGTGCTGGTCTCTTGTTGACCACAGCTGACTATTCAACTCCACAAACACCACAGATTCTTACTGGCCCTGGCGTCCTTAGAGGAGTCTCAAACTTCCCTCTAAAATGTCCCAAGGCAGACCTCCTTGTTCTACATCAGTCTCAAGATTGTTATTGTCCAAGCTCCCACAGAACAGCTCAACCAACTCTGAGCAATGGATTTTCCAGCCCCAAGTTCAAAAGTTCCTCCACAATCCAAACACTGCTGTCTACAGCAATACTCCACTCCCAGTACCAGTTTCTATTGCTGTGATAAAACACCATGACCAAAAGTAAGTTGTGGAGGAAGGGTCTGCTTCAGCTTACAGCTTGTATCCATCATCTCTCAAAGTTAGGGAAGGAACTGAAGGCAAGGCCCTAGAGGCAGGAATTGCTGATGCAGAGGCCATGAAGGGGTGTGGCTCACTGGCTTGTTCCTCATACCTTTGTTAGCCTGCTTTCTTATTCACCCCCAGGACCACCTCCCCAGAGATGGCGCCACCCACAGTACGCTGGGCTATCCCACCTCATCAATCAAGAAAATGCACTACAGGCCTGCCCAAATGCCAGTCTGGGTAGGGACATTTTCTCAGTTGAGATTCCTCTTATAAAAAGATCCTAGTGTAGCTAGAGTTTTCCTGGTCTTGTCTGGCCCACAGTCACTTTAGCTACATCCTAGCTTGAGTAAACTTGACATAAACCTAGCAAACACACTATCCAAGGTCGAGAAATACCCAGGCCAGGGTAACTGAGGGAGGAGAGGGAGTCTGGAGTTGGAAGGCCTCAGGGACCCAGAGCCCCAGAGGACTCCCACTATTGGGCTTCTTCCATCCCCTTGATGGGAGCCTTGTGTTTATTCTAATAAAGTCTGTGGGTTGTATTCCATTTTCTCTCAGTGGCTGGCATTTTTCTATGCTGGTCAATCTGTGACTCACCAGCACTCTGTCCCTTGGAATCTGTAACTGTTACTTTGAATTCAGGACCCTCTGAGTTTCTGTTACTTTCACTCTGAGGCAGCTGCCTGCCTTCCCATCCCAAACCCCTCTAACCCTCCCATCCCTCACCCCTGTGACCCTCCCATCCCTCACCCCTGTGACCCTCCCATCCCTCACCCCTCTAATCCTCCCATCCCTCACCCCCTGACCTTCCCATCCCTACCCCCATCCTCACACCAGCTCTCTAACTGTCACAGTGTCAGGCCCTCGCTCACCAACTGTCACTTCACTTTCTTGTCCCTGTGGTTCTTCTTTCCAGGACAGACAGACAACAGACCCAGCAGTGGCCCTGGGTGGCTGCTCTTGGCCCAAGACTCCCACAGTACTTTCTCAGATTCCTTTTCTTTTTTTCCTTTTCAAAATCAGAAAATTGTAAAGAAAAGAATGGCATTCAATTACACTTCTATGACTCAAAATTTATCCTTCTTTACCTGACACCTCTTATTTCCATATATTCATTGCTGGAAAAATTATTGACATTAAATTTGAACATATTTCCCTTCAGAAGAAACACAAGAAAATTCCAGACTCTGGTAAAATATCTTTTTTCTGCTACCAACAATCATATGTCCTCCTTCAAATTTCTTTTTCTCCCTTTCTGATAATTACCACCACTAATCATTTGTATATGTAGTTTTATTGTCCTTTACAAAATACGTCAACATCTATCTACATGCATTGAAAACATACAGTATTGATTTTTGTGGTCTTCAAGTTCAGGTTTGACCCAGACAGGCCACTAGTCTCCCAAGAACTGTTCCAGGTAAGCTACGTGATCATCTCAATGCAGAAGAATTCCACATTAGTAGTGAATGTCACTTAAATAAACACTTAAAATACTTTTAGTCAACCAGAAAGAAAGGGACTTTTTCAGTCCGAAAAGAAAAATCAACAAAAATCAGAGAAAAAGTACATTAATGGCAAAACACCAGCACGGTTTTCAAAGCCAGTGCCAGCAGCTGTCCCTACATCTGTTCAATAGACTCAGGCCATTGGCGGGAAGACTTGGAAATTAGGAAAAGGCATCGGGGTTAGTTAAAAAAAAAAATCTGCTCTAATCCACACATAAGATGATAATGTCTATCCGAGAGGGGGCTGGTGAGGCGGCGCAGGGAGTAAAGGTGCTTGCTGCCAAGGCTGACGGCGTGAGTCAGATGGAAATGGCTACAAGAAGTTGTTCTCTGACCTGGACACAAGCACCATGGAACATGCACATCCATGCTTCCTCCCACATACACACACACATAAATTTGTATAATATTTAAAAATGCTTTTTGAAAAGCCAAGAGAATCAATATACAAAACTAGGAGTGAAATAGCTACTATGTGTATATGAATTAATCTGTGTTCTTTCACAGTATGCAGTTAAAATGTGAGTTTTTGGGGTGTGATTTGTGTGTGTGTGTGTGTGTGTGTGTGATGTGATTATTTGTGATTATATGTGATTATTTGGGGACAGGAACAATTTTTTAAAATGTATCAATATCACTCCCCAAATACAATAAATCCCTGGTTTATTCAAGACCAAACTATGAAAAGTAAAACTGTAACTTTTAAAAGACAATACAGGGTGATATGACAAACTCTAACTCTGTCCTTAAGGGTCAAAATAAGCCTGCACGATAGATCACAACTTCCATCTCATAAGACACTGCAAATAAAGTGTACAGTTAGTTCCAGGGCAGCGAGTGACATCAGTAATATACCTATCTGGCAAAGATAGATGAGCAGACTCTCCAGAGACTCTCCAGAGAACATTACAAATGAACAGTCAAGTAGCCGGGTGTGGGGGTGGCGCACGCCTTTAATCCCAGCACTTGGGAGGCAGAGCTAGGCTGATCTCTGTGAGTTCGAGGCCACCCGGTCTACAGAGTGAGTTCCAGGATAGGCTCCAAAGCTACACAGAGAAACCCTGTCTGGAGAAAACAAAACAAAACAAAACAAAACAAAACAAAACAAAACAAAACAAAACAAAATAAATGGACAGTCAATACAGAACCAAAGAGCAAGAAGACAGACACATCAGCCATTTCACCCATTTCATTACTAATTACCTCTCTAAGATTACTATACTACTGTTTAAAGCCCTCAGAGGTCCCAGTTAGACTCTGACTTACATACACAACATCTCACATTCATTTGGATGACAAACAATTATGTGTGAGGGCATCATGTACTGAGAACGACGCAGGGCAATATGACCTACACACAGCTGGCATCACTGTCACAGTGACACTTTGGAAGTAGGTAGCAATGCTTTGTTAAATCTCACATGGTGCTTTCTATCCTGGCAAAAGTAATCTTTTATCTAGGCATGTATACCTAATTACGCTTCCTCTCATCTTCACAAGAAATAACATTCATTACATTACAGCTTTATTTATGAGGCCAAACGTCTATGAAACAACATATTTACCCATACAAGAAATTGCCATTAAAATACACATATGTGAAACCCCATATAATGAACAAACTCCAATAAAATACTATTGAGTGGTTAAAAGGTACCTACTGCAGCTTCCTGTGTCAATATAGATATTTTTTCAAAGTCAGTAGAAATGCATATGAGTATGTATAGCACAATTTTATTTATTGAGATATTAGAAAGACAAATTTTATATATTCATTAATGTTAGATGTAGCATGTAGCAAAATTGTAGAAAAAATATATGAATGAAAAACATCAAATTCACAGCAACTTTTCTCTCTGGAAATAGAAAGAGGAGTAGGGTTGAGAAATCTAACCTACCGTCTACTGTGGCTATGATGAAACACCATCACCAAAGAAAGTTGGGGAGGAAAGGGTTTCTTCAGTTTAGGTTTCCACATCACTGTTCATCAAAGGAAGCCAGGACAAGATTTCAAGCAATGTGGAAACTTAGAGGCAGGAGCTGATGGAGGCCATGGAGCAGTGCTGCCTATTGACTTGCTCATCATGGCTTGCTCAGCCCGTTTTCTTATAGTACCCAGAATCACCAGCCCAGGAATGGAGCCACCCACAATACACTGGGCCCTCCCATATTAATCGCTAGTTAAGAAAATGCTCTACAAGCTTGCCTACAGTCCAATCTTATGGAGGCATTTACTCCTTTTAGATGGCTTTAGCTTGTGTTAAGTTGACATAAAACTATCCGGCACAAATGATCCCTTTTCAGCTTGACCCACAAAAACATCACCATTAAGTCACAATCTTTCCTTTCTTATTCAACTCAAACATCTCACATTAAAAAACAAATAACTTTGAAAGTCCCACAGTCTTTACAAACCCAAACATATTAAAAATGTAGTCTCTTTAAAATATCTAGTCCCTTTAAAAAATCCAAAATCTCTAACACCTCTTCATTTGTCCTAGTGGCGTTGGGAGCTGCAATGTGTCACTCAGTATACCCTTTTTTCCAATTAACCCACCTGCAAATGTTCATCGCAGTGAATCATTGGTGTGGTTCAAGGCCTCTGACCTCTGGTACACCATTATCACTGGACCCTCATGGAACTCATCTCAGAGATCCTGCATCTATAGTTCCGCAGGGCCTGTCCCTTCATGTCCTCTAGCAGTTCACACATGGGCAGATGTTAAGATGAGCCAACCCAAGGCACAGGATGTGGGCCTGCATGGTAGCTGATCTGGTCAGTCCAGGACACAAGGACTTCCTCTTCAGCTGGCCCCCACACTAGGCTCTCCCATTTCTTCCTAGTATGGGAGCCAGCTCTCCCATGAGGGGCAGGGCCAGATCAGATCTCTGGTTGCAGTGTCCAGTGAGGGGCACAGCCAGCTCTCCCAGGGCCAATGAAGGGCAGAGCCGGCTTGGCTTGGCCCTCGGATTTCAACACACATGGTTCCTATACCCTCCCCTCTGGTAACACAGGCCATGGACATCAACACAGACCCCAGCTGCAGTAGATCCACAGACATGGCCCTCTGCAGCAGCTCAGTTCCGGATGTCACCATGGCCCTGGTGGCAGCACAGGTCATAAAGATCAGTATGACCCTGGTGGCAGCGTAGCCTTTGGATACCAACATGGTCTCAGGTGGTTGACCAGACCCCAGGCATCTGCACAGCCCTCAGTGGTAACAGGGGCCACAGACATCAACTCAGACATCACTATGACCCCAGGTGGCAGCATAGGCCACTCAGATCTGTAGGGCCCCAGCTGCAGTATGACCCTCAGACACCAACATGGCCTCAGGTGGTGGCCCAAGCCCTGGTCATCCACATGGCCTTCAATGGTTACTGAAGCCATGGACATCAACATAGAACCTGGCTGCTGTAGGGCCACAGACTCAGACATGGCCCTTGGCAGCAGCTGGAGGAGCAAGGTGAGTTTTGTTTGTTTTGTTTTTAATTAATTTTAGGGAATTCTTTGGGGGGTGATGCTACAGGGGTGAGGGGCAGATAGGGAGGAACTGGAAGGTGAGCAGGATTGGGGTTCAGGATATGAGATTTGCAAAGAATCAATGAAGAATTATGTTATAAAAAATTAAGAAGCATAGAGCTCTGGGGAATCTCCATAAAGAAACAAGTGTTCCTTAGAGGAGAATTTGAAGTCAACATATGGTTTAAGATATTGATGATGCTGAAGTTGACATGTCAAAGTATGTCTCTAAATTATAGTTATGAGTCACAAAGCAATATGCAGGGTTTTCTGATTTGTCAAGTTTGTACCAGTAAAAATGTTTCATTTTAGCTTAAAAAAATCCAAAATCTGTTCTAAATGTCTTAGCTATGGGCTCCTGTGAAAATCAAAATAAAGTTAAACATCTTCTTACTTCAAGAGGGTAGAACCAGGGCATAACCACAATCATGTCAAAGCAATAAAATTCCCAACAGTGTAAATAACATAATGTCCAATGTCTGGAATCCACTTTCCATCTTCTGGGCTCCTCCAAACAAGCCACCTCCAGCACACACAGCTTAATCTTCTAGGCTTCAGCTGGTTCCATTCCTGATCTTGGTAGTCATTCAAGGGTACTGATATCTCTAAATTGCTGGAGTCATCTGCTGCAATTGGGATGCATTATTTTTTATTATTATTATTATTATTGTTATTATTATTATTATTATTATTATTACTTCAAAGTTAGACAAAACAAACCAACAGAAAGAGCCCAAGAGAAGGCACAAGAATCAGAGACCCAGTCATTCCCACACTCAAAAGTCTCATAATACTAAACTGGAAGCCATAATGCACATGCAGAGGACCTGATGGAGACCCATGCAGGCTCTGTGCCTGCAACTTCAGTCTCTGTGCATCCATATGAGCTTTGCTTGTGTTGATTTAGAAGGACTTGTTTTCTTGGTGTCCTCCATCTCCTCTGGTTTCTTACATATTTTCTGACTTCTCTTCTGTGGGTTTCTCTGAGCTCTGAGGGGAGGTATTTGATGAAGACATCCTATTTAGTGCCGAGTGATCCAAGTTTCTCACTCTCTGTGTAATGTCTTGTTCACTATATTTGTTCCCATCTACTGCAGGAGGAAGCTTCTCTGATGGTGACTGAATATAGCAGAATAGCATTAGGAGTCATTTATCACTACATTATCTTCTCTATTTTTTAGAGCAGTACCATTTGGTTTTACTCTAGGTCCCTGGGCTATCTAGTCTCAAGCTCTTGGTCACCAAAGCAGTGTTAGGTATGGGTTCCCTCTCATGGGTCAGCCTTAAGTAAAATCAGATATTGGGTGGTTACTCCACCAAGCTTTGTGCCATTATTGCCCTAGCATATTTTGTAAGCAAGACACCATTGTAGATAAGGGGTTTGTGGCTGACTTGGTGTTTACCTTTTTCTTTTGAAAGCATGCAGAGTACGTTCCTGTACCAACAACAGTGTAACCTTAGGGTGAAAGCTCTAGGTAGGCACCAGCTTGACATCTTCATCTTCAATGAGTTGTGTAGGTGTTGTCTTTAGCAATGGGGCCTTTTTGTTAGTTTGTGGAGAGCCCCTTATAGTCTTAGAAACAGCCTGGGTTGGTTGGGGATACCCATGGCCCTTTCTGACAACAACTCAATTAGTTGTAATCCTTCTGGTACTGGAAGCTACATTTGGTGACAAATGATGCCCAGTTGGGACTGTGTCTCCCCCATTATTTGGCCATTTTTTTTAGATCACCTTCCTGTATGCATACATTTTAGGAAGTTTCTACTTTATTAGGTTTCCATACTACCCCTCAAATTCCTCTTATTTTTAGCTGTCTATCCCTGGATTCTCTCCCATGCCTCTCTCTGCCCTGTACCTCTCCACTTGATCTTGCCATTACAGCTGCCCCATCTCCATAACTATCCTATTTCCCTATCCTAATGAGACCTATCTGCTCCTTCTAATCCCTTACTCTATACCTACCCTCTGTGGTCCTATGGATTATAGCTTGGTTATCACTGACCTCATAGCTAATAGCCACATATATATGAATATATACCACATTTGTTTTTCTATATCTCAGATACCTCACTCAGGATGTTTTTTTTTT